>JAOYMZ010000001.1:1615745-1631924 GCA_025802335.1 Pinguicula primuliflora
TACTTTACGGTGATTTTGTTGATCGCTCGACTATCAACACACATACGCCACGAACCATCCTTCTTCGGAACTAGTAAGGCAGGCACGGCGCAAGGACTCATACTCTCGCGAATATAGCCTAGTTCGAGTAGCCCGATAACCTGTCGTTGTAATTCTTCGGCCTCCTTGGGGGTAAGGCGATAGGCTGGCCGATTCGGTAAGCTGGCTCCAGGGACGAGATCAATCTGGTGCTGAATAGACCGCATAGGTGGTAAGCCGGGCGGGAGATCGCTCGGCATCAGATCAGAGAACTCGCGCAACAGTTGTTGGACCTCGATGGGGAGCTCGATAATGTCTGGGCCGGTGTCAACATCGGGAGCAAGTAAGGCATACACGACATCCCCCTGTTTAATTGCATCAGAAAGTTTGGCCAAGGAGAGCAGGCTGGAGGAGCCCGTAATCGGCCCCGGCATCGGCGCATCCCGCCGAGGTGCGAGGACAATCTTTTGGCTCTTCATCACAAAAGTGTAAGTGTTCTTTCGTCCATCAAACGCCACGCAATGATCATATTGCCACAGTCGGCCCAACAATAGGTGACAGGCATCCATGCCCACCACGTCGCACCAAGCACTATCGAAATACTTGCGACCAATCGAGAAAGATACAAGACAACGCTTGTCAATAGTGATGTCTCTCCCCTTTCGTAACCAAGATAATTTGTAAGGCTTTGGATGTGGTTCTGGAGTCAACTGAAGTTTTTGCACCACCTCCGCAGATACCACGTTCTCGCAACTGCCACTATCAATTATCAATTTACACACTTTTTCCGCCACGGTGCACGTCGTGTGGAAGATATTGGTCCTCAACCAATCATCCTCGGAATCATCCTTGGACAACAGAAGGCTCTTCCAATTGACGAGAGTCTCTTGCCCATATCCAGATAACACCTCGTCAGCGTAGTCATCAAACACGGGTTCACCAGTCTCCTCATTCGGGTCATTCTCGTGCTCCTCGAGTAATAGGGCTTTGCCTTTATTGACCGCAGGTTTTCGGCAATCCGGGGACTTGTGTCCGGGTTCACCGCAACGAAAACATTTCACGGCCGTATTAATTTTTCCCTGTGAGACCGCCGGGGCTGGCCGCGGCTCCTGAGGACGGGGCGGACGGTTAGTCTGTTTGCTCTAGAACGACGAGCGTCGACTCTGCTGCTTCTCAACGATGAGTGCTCGCTGATAGGCTTCGGAAACGGTGATATTTGTGTAGAGGCTGAGAACATCCTGTATCGACGACCGCAAACCACTCACATATCGCGCGACTAATTGCTCTTCGGTCTCCGACAAGTCGTTGCGAGCCACTAGCTGGTAAAATTCCTCGGTGTAATCAGCCACGCTTCTTGAACCCTGTCTTAGCACATGAAGACGCTGGAATAAGAGTTGCGCGTATCCATAGGGGAGAAAATGACCCCTCAGTTTTTTTTCATCTTTTCCCACTCCGTAATTTTGGCTTTGCCCATCTTCCCCCGAGAACGCTTCAACTGTTCTCACCAGGCGGAGGCTCGGCCTTTCAATTTTATAGCAACCAATTTGACCCTAAGGTCTTCAGGAACTTCTCTGTAATCAAAGATACGATCCACTTCGTTAACCCAATCAATAAATTCGTCAGCCTCCAGCATGGGTGAGATCCACAACCTGTCTCTGCAAATCCTCAATCGTCACTTCATGAATGGGGCGATCACGACGTGGGGCCCTGTCAATCTGCCCACGTCCGTGACCACAGCCACGGCCGCGTCCACGTCCCTGAAAGTCCTGCCTCGGTGCGGCATCGGCATCGGCCATTCCTCCGCGAATTCCGATCTGACGACGGTGGTTAGCGGCGGCGGACGGACTGCTCCGATACCAACTGAAGTCGGAAACGAGATAGCGATTATCCCATTGGCGCGAAGAACAATCGATTTGCATGAAGAACACGAAGACAAAATTTCTCCCAAAGAGGATCCCGAGCGGAACTCTCGGTTTCCGATTTATTCAATAGAACTTTCGCAATTCAAAAACAACTCCCCTAGAAAGGCACACAAGCCAGGCTTATATAGCCTCCTAAACAGTGACCTAATATAACTGCAAAAGACGCAAAAACCCCTACGTACTTAACAATAAATCGAAATAACGCAATAACAAGTCCGAAAATTAAAACCACGGAAAAGAAGCTCGTGCGCCGTTGATTACGGCGGATCGTCCGTCGATGCTCCTGCATCAAATACTGTAGATCGTTCGCTCTGATACCATGTTAGAAAATAGATTCCCCTCTTAGGTCTCGGGTCTCGTGTGCGAAGATGCGTGTGTGTGCCAACTTATAAGGATGATGTTAGCTACTCTCATTAAAAACTTAAGCCTAAGGTGATAGATTGTAACACTATATTTCCTTATAAGTTGGTTTATTTTTCTTTCTCAAATGGTATAAGACAATATTCTAACATTCATAATTATGTTGATAGACCCATCCATATTTCTCTCAAAATTTTACTCGTAATCGGACAGGTGATGAATGTGTGGTGTTATCAGATGTTCTACAGCGCATAGTTATGTGGACAGAGATCGTCCTCAAGCATCATCCTCGTGCTAGATTTTCCATTGTGGAGGAATGATTGAGTGTTACATCATGTTGTTCTATTCATTTCGAGTCGAACACCCTAGATTGAATCCACTTATCTTTACAACCATCGAATTTGGAGACTTAACTTTGTTGAAGTGAAATAATGTCCCATGCACCCACAAAGAATAGATACAACAATAAATGGGTGGCCCTCAAAGCAAAACTAGTTGATTTATGACAAGAACCAAATTAGCATTTTAGAATATTTTAAATGTAAGGGACACTAGTATTTTAAAATACGTTAGGTGCTTCTTGTGTGGTTAGGAGTTGTCCAGTGCTTAGGCTATCTGGGCATCGTCCATATGGGTGGTCAAAACGAACAATTAGGCGGCATTTGAATATGGCGTAGGGCGGCCATTTATCGAGTAACTGCAACCTATAAGTGAGCGATATGGTTGTTTAATGCACCGAGCTCGAGCGAACATGTCATGTTCAAGCTCTGTTTGTTATTGTTAACGAAAGAGACAAGCTAGTTCATTAAGATTAACTAACTGAACTTCGTGTTTGTGCTTTGTTTGTAAGTTTTACGAGTTGACAAGGCTTTTTTGCGTGCCTAAGTGTTCAACTCGTTTATGTGTGTATTTACATGTTCAAGCTTATTTGTTCGGTTCGTTTGGGTTAATAAGTAATTAAAATAAGGACAACATTGATACTTTCAACCTTATTTAACAGTTAATTCAACAATAATAATTATAATCGATGAGTAAATAAATAAGTAATTGCTAATACATTGCAATCATTAACTTAATCAAAATTATCATTTGGGGGTGTTTGATGCGATATCAAACATTAACAACATCAATAGAAATTTTCAAGCCACTAACCAAATATGCTCCTAGATTACGAAATCTTCTTACTTGATTAGGAGAAGATAAATCAACTTGGCTTATATCTCATTATATATAAAAAATAAAATTATCATACAAGTAAGTATGTTTAGCGAACCGAGCCCTTTGTTTGTCAAATTTAACGAACGAGCCGAGCTAGTTTGTCAAGTTTAACGAACGTGCCGTGCTTGTTTGTCAAGTTCAACGAACGAGACGAGCTTATTTGTCAAGTTTAATGAATAGAGCTTCGTGACTTAGCTCCGTTCCTTAAGAATCAAGAGCCGAACAAATAAGCTTTAAACGAACCAAATTCAAGATTGTTTATGAACTACTCTATTAATGTACAACTCTAAGTTGTAGAAACTACAAAAAAATCATATTTTAGTGATATCAAACTAATATTTTTAGAGTAATGCTATATGTATCCTCATTTTTGACCATATTCATAAACCCCCTTATGTGGCAGATATCACAACCACACACACAACAACAATCATTTTTTAATATGTGGTTGTGATGCTTGTCATATAAGGGGGTTTATGAATAAGATCAAAAGTAAGAGTACCAGTAGCATTGTTCATATTTTTATTATCTTTTAAAAATTGTGTCCCATCGTGGTTGTTTCCATCTTGGTGAAAAGATTGTGAATATTTATTTTGATATATTTGTCTTTCTTTATCTTATTAATTAAATAAAAAATTATAATCATTGAAGATGAAAATTATTGATAATGACGAAATTTAATTTAATTTATATTAAAACGGGATAATTTGAGCCACCCACACCCCCCTTGAATAAAGTCACTGATTATGATCAGAAATGATATAAGGTACTCACTTTCAGCACTCAAATCACACTCATACATATGCGCACACACACACACACTAATGTTGATGTTTATGCTCACAACGCACTGAGCGTGATTTAGGTGTTAAAAATTGGTGCCGTATAGCATTCCTTGATTATGACGACATTGTTTCTACGTGTAGCACAAACCACAAGAATGAAATTTCGTTTTAAAAAATGCGGTATCATGTACCCACAAATGTCATGATTTGTAAACTCATCATCAATATTATCATGTCACATCTAGATTGACAAGTGTTACTTAACTCCCTGCTATAATTAACACCCTATTTCAGTAGGTCGTTAGGTTTAGCTATCTCGAAAAGATACTCATGCGTTATCCAAGTATAAGATTCTATGCATGTTTATTTGATGGATAATAATCAATAATTCATATATAGTATATATATAGGTGGAGTTTAAATAGTCACTCTCAAATACTTATATTGTTACATTCTATTTTAATTTCAGGCGCTACCATCGTCCGTTACTTAAAGTGGTCGCACCATTGTAAAACATTTACACAGGAGACTGAAAGCCCCATACTTTGACGAAATTCAGACGACTTCATCGCCACTAATTTCATTACACCTTTTCTCCTTGGTCCTTAATCAGGGTTTACATTGCCGGAACTCCACCAAAGCATGGAACTTTTGATCTTATGTGTATAGGTTTTCCAATAGTGTGACTAATTTCGATAACAGATAATGGCAGCGTCCAGAATTAATATGGAGGGTAGTAATATGAGTATTTGAAGAGGACTATATAGCTGCCCCATATATATAGTTATACTTCTATATACATTACATGAGTAAGGATCCTATTCCATGCTTTTATACCCAATTACACACACAATCTTTAAATTGGGTGATCTAACTCTGCCCGTTGTTGAAATTGGTTGCATATATGGAAAATTTACAAATAAGAGATTGAAAGTTTAATGCTTCATGGCGACTTCTTCCGAAAATTTCTAAAATCCTTTAAAGGACTACTTAGCCCTAAGAAAAAAGATGTAACGAAATTCAGGTGATGGAGACGTCGAAATTGTGATGGAACATGGGACTTTTAGTCTCTTACGTATATACTTTTCATCGTTGCAACTAATTTCAATAACGGGCAGTGTTAAGTCTACATTACATTATGGTAAACTCTATGTCCTACATGTTACCCTTCTGTATTTGCTTCATCGATAATTTTAGTATGACACGAGTTATGGGGCATTTTTACAAATTTTAGGGTGACATGGAGCAAATTAAAAAATTAATCAATAAAATAAACTCGCATAAAATTTATGGTAGCACAGCACATAAGGTGCCGAAGCCGACAAGCATGGGGTCATTGGCGGAACTACACTGGGACGGATTTATTTTCCCAGGGCAAGAGTAATTATGATTTATGAGTAACCAAGGTAAAAAAATTTATTTTATATCCCACTGCAGAAATCTACTGCAGAATTTGGCTCCTATTTTAAATCCATCCAATCCAATGTTGGATAAAGCCTAAAGGCGTACAAGCAAAGCAAACACACTGGATATGGATTCGTCTCAAACATTTACATCTTATCTTAGCAACAGCATTTGAACAAATAAACTGAATAGATGGATCATGAAAATTCCATCAGCTACAGCCTGCATATAATGAGTGAAGTAACGAGGCATGACCGCACATTGAACTAACTGATTGGGGGTTCAAAGGATGGACCAAAATTTCTTCCGGCAGAACAAGACCGGTTCGGGTTTCTTCTGATCGTCTTCCAGAAAATGCATCGTAGTGTCCCACAGATAATGTGGCGCAAGAGACTGAATTCGGGTGATAATACTATCGTCTTCGCCTCGAATGATGATATGACCCTGTTGTACAGATGCTAGTAAGAATGTCCATGTTTGCAACATGGCACGAGTAGAACGGATGCAAAATGGCTTGGAACAGCAGATCCACAGAACTGGAAGATATTATGATACGTACATTGGAAGAACAAGCACAGCACAGATATTATGATATGTACTCACCTGGGGTCTTAATATCCTGTCCATCTCCAGCATGATATCTTCAAGCAAGCAACCATCTTCACGGCCTATGTAGTCGGAAAAAAGATGATTTGCATGCAACAGATCATAAGAACGGGGATACGTGGAGAACGGCTCGCACCTGCAAGCATTAGAAAAGATCTTTTGTATCATATAATCTACTGGACATAAAGAAACACTTTTTTTTTTCTGTATTGTCCCTCTTAGTTTACCAGTCATGAAAAGCGCCTAATAAACCCCGATCATAAATGGCCGATAGTGTATCGTTTGTGCTCGCTGGAACTACATTCATAACCCAAACAGGCCACGTGTTTAAGGCCACTGCAAATCCACCAAGGAAAGCATCCATGTCCATCACATTCCTTATTTCATTATCTTTAACGCCCATCAACCTCCAGTAGTGGCGAACCTGATCTTGCCAGTAGATAGTATCTAATAAGAAATTTTCCCGAGTTATACCTGCAGGGAAAACATGACCGAAGCTTGTTGGCCTTGGGTTGATTGTTGAATTACAGGAAAGCCAAAATGAAACTGGTACAAAAGGAAGATTCAAAGAAATGAAGAGCGAAGCAACAGGTGTAGGATGTTCAAGCCGTTCCAGGTTAGAGGTTCAGACAGTGATATTTGGTCTTACAAAAAGCAAAAAATGAAAGAGCAAAGCACCGAATTCAACCCAAATCTCAAGCTGAACTCAGTATCAGAGTAGATGCAATAAGCAGAACAAGTTTCAAAACTTCTACTACGGAAAATGAGCAAATTAGTTGCGAGGGCTGAAATATAGCAAAACTTCAATTATACAACATAAAAAGGTGGCCGTTCTTAGTTGGTTAAAAGCTATATTACTTGACATACCTAGATTATCAAGAGTACCCGAATACTCGGAGAGACGCTGTGGCTTCGGAGGGAGTTTCTTGACAGAAGGCTCTATTATACAGTCTCTCAGTGGTGTTTCCCATGATGGTTTTGCATCGGCTGCTGAATCACATAAATTTATGTACCCCTGCTTGACATTTTCGTGAAGGCATGAGTTGTTATTGGGCTTCATCCAAATTGCTGTCTGCACTTTTCGAGCGATAAGTTTCCAGCACATGGCAGAAGTCAAATTAACCAGCTTATCCCAAATTACAGGGAAATCTTTATCTTTCCTATACGCAGGAGGAGCTGAGTATACAAAATATCCATTTGGCCTCAATAGACGATCCGCTTCTTTAATTAGGATGCCACCTACATTCAGGAAACAGAAGATAGTAGTCTTGAAAATATACATGCTGCAGAGACGTTCGTAATAGCACCTAAACTAAAGACAAAAGGATCAAAGCACATTTTTCTGTCTGAGTAACACTGACTCAATAATCAATATTCAATTATGCTACATATCCACAAAAAAGTAGACTACTACCATTTTCATGCCAATCGACACGGCATCTTGAACAATGGACCATGTCGAAAGAATTGCTGGGATATGGTAGCTGTTTGGTGGATAAAGAAGAAATCATGGCACCAATTCCACGTTCCAAAGCAAATTGGATTTGGTTTTCATGACCGTCTTTGGGAGCAAAAGACATTGTATCAATGTTTAAGGAAAGAAGATAAGCTGAGAAGCTAGCAACTCCACAGCCAACATCTAAGACTTGAGATATCCCGATTGACTGAAGGTCCCCAGTCTCACCAGTTGTCATGTTTCCTAACCTGCAGTAGCACAGACCATAAAGAATCTGCGAAGATGGAAGATTACAAATCTTGATGGCATCCTATTAGAGAAGACTCCGAAAAAACAGTAGCAAGAACCTTGAGTCCCCCCCAAAAGAGACAAAAACATTAAGTACCGCTGGATGTATTCAGAAGCTCCATGCTTGAAGTGAGTACCTCCTCCTGGAAACCACCACACCTGACCCTTTTCATGCACCCAATTTTGCCCTCCTTTTACTTCTGCAAGATGTGTGTGATTCACATTGCTTCGCCAAACATAGTCCCTACTAGTAGGCCACCTAATCGGTATCTTATAGTCAGCTGGGGTAGGCACCAAACAAAACAAGCGACGGCTAAGTGGAGGGCAGTGCCTCTCCAGCTCTTCTTTCCTGGAAATATTTAACTGGGGTAGTAATTCTTTGATGTAAGTAGGATCATGACAAGGGATATGCTCATTATACATCAAAGGGCATACATCTATCCCTGTCTCTGGGATCCTTACGGGTATCGTCCTATAAGTAAGAATAACTTTATTTGTAAATACACCTGCAAGAACAAAGACGAGCAAGCGTTAACAGATGAAGGTACTGTAGCACCATTGAAAGGAAGCGATTTCTTTTAGCCATCAAACACATCAAGAAACCTTGTGCTCCAACCTCATCAATGGTGATAAGTGAGCTAGATAAAAGACAATTATATTCTGTTCAGGACCTATAGCTTACTTTGTGCAATCTAGTTCATACCAATATACCGAACTAAGAGTATCCAATTTGCTAAAATCGAACTGCTACTCATGCAAATTCTAAAGTATATAAAAAATCACTACAATTTGAAATTTTGAAGCTTAAACTACAGGAAAGCATTTCTAATTTTCAAAAGGCAACGAAATTTAGGGCATCATCGAACAGCAAGTTGGCAATGCGCAAATTGACAACATTACGAGCAGCACAGATCAGAGAAATCTCAATCAGCACGACAGCAAACGCAAGAAAAATCCACTACTCACCAGATTCTGCAGAACCGTTCACAGCCGCGGGTGGGTTCTGCTGTGCAGGGAGAGGTGCATAAATTGCAGACGGGCTGTTACCAAATAGAGTTCCGGTGTAGAAAGAAACTATCATGACTAAGAGGATTACCATTATATGCTGGCCTGCCTTCCAATCGAATGCTCTCGCACACGTGAATCCTGCCATGAGTCAGAACTCACTTGAATAAAGAATCAAATTTGAATCTTGGAATCCATTGCTGAGCGAAGGAGACAGATCCAAACACGTTGATATTGGGTTACTTCAATCGTGTTTTATTGAAGAAAGTAGTTGGGAATAGTCCGTCTGCAAGGGTTTCTGGTAACACTCACGATTTTGACGTCTCGACAGAGGTTCAGACTTCACTGTAGATCGGAACTCCAGAATATGCGTTTGTTCGGCGGTTCTTTGCGGCCAATTTTTTTGTTCTCATGGTATCCGGTGACGCGAGTTCCGGTACATAACTCAAAATAACATGTAACTTTATCATAAATCGTCAATGTGTGGAGCATTATAAATCAGAGTTTGAGAATGTGCTAGGGGACCTAGACGGTCAAGGTACTTTCAAGCGGCCTAAGCAGTAATTCAGGCAAAGCGGAGCGCAACATACTAGCGCTTAGGCGGTGCCTAAACGACCAAATCACAATCATTTTTAATATGTGATTGTGATGCTTGTCATGTAACGAATTTATAAATATGATAAAAAAAATAAGAGTACAAATAATATTATCCTTCCAAAAAATGTCATCCAGATGAAAAAAAATGTGAGGGTTGGGATCACAAACACTTTAGATAATGATGATCATAATTTGTCACATAACTCTTTGTCACCTGAACAATATTACTATCACATATGTAGTGCGTTTGTGCATAAAGATTCAATCATTCTATGTATTTCATCAGTCCCACAATGTGATCTGTCTCCAGACATAAAGCCATGAAGAACTCCTCTCACTTCCAGACAGCTCCAACCAGGATTCTTCATCAAGTTCATGTCTTTCATGGCAACTCTAACTTCTTCAACTGCAGTCCACTTTTCACCTTTGGCTTGTAGATTACTGACGAGCGTCCCATAATCAGCACAGTCGGTTTCCGTGTTCAGAAGCATTTCTGCTGCATATTCTCCAACTCTTCTGTCTTCAAAAACTCCAGCAGCAGCCAGAAGTGCCCCCCAAATTCTACTGTCAGGTGAAGTGACATGCTTGATGATAATCATGAGAGCCTCGCGAATCTTGCCGGACCGGCCTAACATGTCAACCACACAAGTATAGTGATCTATGTTGGGGCTGATGCCAAATTCCCATCTCATGGTATGCAAGGTGAGACATCCTTGGTGGAGAATGCCAGAGTGGCTGCAAGCTGATAGTAAACTCAAGAAGGTGACTGCATTTGGCTCCATTCCTTCACTCCTCATCTGTTGCAAAAGTTGAAGTGATTCAACACCGAATCCATGTATCCCACAGCCCTCAATCATTGAAGACCATGTTATAAGATCTTTCGCTGGTATTTTCGCGAAACATTTTCTAGCAGAAGAAATCTCTCCACACTTGACATACATGCTTAGTACAGAGGTTTCGAATGCACCACAGATGGAAAAGAAATTTCTTAAAGCGTATGCATGAACAGCTTTGCCCATCCTTAGAGCCATCAGGTGTGTACACAGACCAACTAGAGTTGTCATATTTTCAACTGCTGGCTTTTGACCAGTGGATAACATTTGCGGGAACAGCTCAAGTGCTTGACTAAAATAGCTATTTTCAATCCATCCAGATATATAAGCATCCCACGTAATGTAGTTTCTGTGAGAGATTTCTGTGAATAATTTAGTTGAGGCCTCCAATTCCCCTGTTTTGGCATAGAAGTCTAGCAAACTAGTTGCAAGAATATCATCGAGGGATCCACATTTTAGTGCAAGACAATGTATTTCTTTGCCTTGACTGTGATATCGAAAACCCCCAAGCCCGGACACAAGTTGAGTAAATGTCTCAGGGCTTGGCTTTATTTCATATCTCATGTCATTGAAGCAATCCACCATTTTCAGAGTCATTCCTTGTGAGGAGTACAAGTATATCATAATGTTCCAAGAAATGAGGTCCCGTATAGCAGTTTCTTCAAAAATAATTTCGGTATACTCGGTGCTACCAAAATCAGCGTACATCTTCAAGATTGAATTTTTCAATGACTGGTCTGTTGAGAGCCCGTATTTGATCACGCAACCATGAAGCTGCCTCCCTTGAAATAGAGAAGAACATGATTGTAACATCACAATCATTGTAACCTCGTTAGGATCCATCTGTTTTCTCATTTCACTGAACCACCGAGAAGCTCCATTGCCGTTCCCTTCATATGCATAGGCCGAAATCATTGATGTCCAAGAAACCAAGTCTCTGTAGGGCATTTCCTTGAACACCTTACAAGCATTCCCAAAAGATCCGCTTTTCACATAGGAATTGATCATTGTGTTGCAAAAGTGAACATCAATATCAAGACCCAACTGCATTGATACACTGTGAATCATTTCCGCGAAAATTGCACCGCATTCAAGCAAAATAACCAGCTTACTCAATATTGGAAATGTATATCTATCACAGGGAACGCCCTTCAGTCTCATCAACCTATATACACGAAGTGCTGGTTCGATTTCTCCTGCATTTATATAAGCCTTAATAAAGGAATTCCAAAAGGAAGTGTTCGATTCTTCCGTAGATTCAATTATAGCTAAGGAGCTACGAAAAGCATTGAACTGAATATACATAGATGTCAAAATTGATGCAACCAGTTCTTGGCCATTTGAGACTATAATTGAGGCATGGAATTGCTTCAGCGTTTGAAGGCTTCGGCACGAATTTAATGCTGAGGCGGAAGAAGAAGAACATGGGTCTGCTGAGTGATGGTATATGCGTATCTTCATGTGATGGGGATCGAAAAATCGTATGGGTAATCTCTGTGAAAGACTGTAATGAAAATTACGAAACCCATTGATAATACAGATATGAATTTTGAAGATTCAAGAAAGATTTCTCGAAGAATTAGAACAAAAGTTTGGATATTGGGTTCATCTTTGAGCACAATGGACAAAGAAAACTCTTTTACTCGGAAATACAATGAACAGTAGTGTGGTACAAAATTTCTCTCCGTTTCTCACATAGCA
Organism: Pinguicula primuliflora; assembly: GCA_025802335.1. Taxonomy (NCBI): domain Eukaryota; kingdom Viridiplantae; phylum Streptophyta; class Magnoliopsida; order Lamiales; family Lentibulariaceae; genus Pinguicula; species Pinguicula primuliflora. The sequence goes on from JAOYMZ010000001.1 coordinate 1,627,939, forward strand.
ACGGGCGGAAAATTTTTGAATGTGGATGTGGCATCTAATTTTTAAAATTGTCATCCATCGATCTTCCAAAGATCGAGATACCGGCCTTTGAAACACCGGTATGTCAAGGTACCGGTCTTTCAAAGACCGATTGCAAATCAGTGTAATTAAGATGCTACCGGTCATTGGAAGACCGATAGGTATCTTGGCGGGAAAATACACGTTTTCTGATGATCAATATGCATCTTTACGCGGAAAGTAGTATACCGGTCACCCAAAGACCGGTATGATTAGGCATCGATCTTCCAAAGACCGGTGACTTTTCTATATATTTGACCCCCATTTTAACTCATACTTAGTACAAAAAAGTATTCTCATACTTACATCACAACAAATATCCGACAATGCGCAACTACTACGATTCTGAATTTTACGCAGGTAGCGGATCATCTGGAGGTTGGGAACCACCTACCCAATCAACTATGCCGCCAGCATGGGCTCATGTTCAACACGATATGAGTATCGATGGAGGTTGGGAACCACCATACAGTACCCAATCAACTATGCCGCCACCAACATCCACCATGCCGCCACCAGAAGATTATGATACTTTTGTAGATCCGATAGCTGATTCGGCGGGATCTGTCGAAGATTATTGTTCTAAACCTGATAGCGAAGATGATGGTGAGGATATGCGGCTGATCCGTCCTACACCGCATCTCGATGAGATGTATCCTGCATCAATAGAGGATGGACCTGCGCAATGGCATCATGATGAGTATCCTCAACTAGGGGACTCTATAGATATTCCCCCCTCTATGAGCACCAGTCGTTTCGACGACGATATTGGCTTGCTCCAGATCGGACAATTATTTAAAGACAGAACGTCTGCAACGTGCCATTGAAAAATATCATGTTGTACACGCTAAAAGAGAATATTGTGTGTACAAAAGTGATAAGACGAAGTTGTTGCTGCGATGCAAACACTTCGAGGAGACCGCTTGCATGTGACAGTTCAACGCATGTTTCCGACCTGTAGGGTGCAAGTGAGAAATAATCAATATGTCATACTTCCACACATGCGAAGTTAGTTCGATTAATGAATTTCATCACAATCTCACAAAGAGCATGGTCGCTCAGGATTTGGTTAGAATAATAACCAATAATTCAGGTACCCACTATTACTTGATATTTATTATTCATTAACATACTTGTAGATTATTATATTCTAACAATATTGAGTTTTATTTTCTTAGCATTTTTGGTGCAACATGTGCAACTGATGATTCAGTCTAACCACGGTTTTGAAGTCACGTATTCAAAAGCTTAGTTTGCCGTACAGCGTGCAACTTAGATGGTGCACGGTACACGGGCGCCAGACATCAAAAGTTTGCTCACGTACTTTGCATATTTAAAGCACTACAATCGTACAAATGTGTACGACTTTACTCTAAAGGATACATAAATTTAAACCCAAAAAGAGTTGGTCTCCGTATTTTGGGCATTTAGTCCGTGCATTGCTGGTTACCAACATTGTAGGCATGTCTTATCTGTAGACGGTATACATCTCTATTATCTGTATAGACAAAAATTACTCGTTGCTGTGACACAAGATGTCAGTAGCCATATTTTGTCCGTCGCATTTGCATTGGTGGACAAGGAGTCAATGGCTTCTTGGTTTTGTTTTTTAGAAAGATTGACACTATACGTGACACAGGACAGACCGAGTTGCATCATTTCAGACAGAGGTGCAGGTTGTCTGTGCAATTAACCGAATTCCAGCATTCAATGGTGATATTGGGGTTAACAGATTTTGTCTACGCCATATTTGTGCGAATATTCATACGAAATTCAAATATAAGATTGTGAAGGATATGGCTTGAAAAGCTGACTCGATGTTGAGCAAAATAAAGTTTCATAACCAAATGGAAGAGATACGTGCCCGTAATCCTGCTGCACACAGATACTTGGAAGACATTGATGTGGCTAAGTGGACGGTGTCTTACGATGAGGGACCTCGTTATGGTATAAAGACAACGAATCAAGTGCAATGTTTTAATAGAGTCCTTAAGGGTGCACGCCGTCTTCCGATCACGTCAATAGTCAGACAGACGCAGTAGAGCTGCATTAAATATTTTAAAGTACGGATGGGTGATTGTGCCAGGATGACCTCAAATTTTGATGCGTGGGACGATAAGGCGAAACGTTTCTTCGATACTTCGACGAAGCGCACCACAATGCATGTGGCAAATCCTTATGAACCTATATTTGTGCCTGAGCTGTATATCACGCAGGTGAAAACCAAAGGATCAAAAGAAATGACATGCGTCATTGATTAAGACGATTATCTGACTGGATGAGCTATGACCCTCTTTTAATCGTTTTGTAATAAGAAGATTGGCTGATTATACATGTTCTTGTGGGAAGTGGTAGTGGTTTGGCATTCCCTGCTCACACGCGATACATGTAATTTTATTTATAGCTTAACTTTATATTTTATTTAATAACAAATTTAATCAAGCAAATTCATGTAGACATATCGAAAATATCGCGTGGATTCTATGAATTTTTGCATTTCGGGAATGACCGTCAAAATTCTTAGAAGGACATATTCAATGTCATTTCTCCTGTTGGGTCCACTTCATGAGGTACATGTGTCACCGTATATGCTTGCGCATCCCCTAATGGACACAAGGTGAGCTGGTCCAAAATGAAAAAATTTGTGAAAACAGAATTACAGTATAAACTATGGAAAAGCGTCAAACGAACGTAGAGTAATTATTAATTCACTTTATTTTTTTAAATAAATATATATCTAATAATAACGTTTTATTTTTTGTAGAAGAAACAACATCCTCCACAAATGTAAGATGGAGGATGTTATGATCCACCATTTTGATTATTTATCAAAATCATTGTTAAAAAAACGGTCTTCAAATGATTGGTGATTTGATTTTCGCACCCATAGCACGTACCGCCATTTCAATAATTGGTAGGATTTTAATTACGGGAATTAATGTTATTCAAAAAAAATTCGCGAAAGAGGCCTATTTCCTCCATTTCCGATTGGGAACGGTCGGATGATCGCGGTCCACACCGTTGGCGCCCGGCGTGGACCTACAAAAACTATTTCTTTCTATTTGAATGCGTTTATTTAGTGAAATACTTTTGAAATTCGTCCCTATTCGGCAGTGTAATATTTGATCACCGTGTGTTTTGAAAACAGGCATCTTGGGTTATTGGTGGATTTGAGTCATTTGGTATTCTTCAACGATTTCCCGTTCGGGTTCAACTGATAAAATTATGATTTGTTTAGTTTTTGGTCGGTAACCTTCTGCAGCAATCCATAGCCAGCTGCGGACTGGCTGCTAGATTTACAATCATTTCTTTATCGTCAGTGTAACTAACATGTGTGCTCTCGAACCTGGAAAACATATTTTATAAATAACCAATGTTATATGAGAACTTTATGCTGCAAGAAAAAATCTTCAGCTGCGAATGTTAGGTATCAGATCTAAGTGTTGGATCACAACTTCGACGGTATTAGAATTCGTCACATAATTAATTTATTCAGCACCTAACGTTCGACATCTAAGTTTACTCTTAATGCAAGTGCTCAGATTGTGTGAAGGAAAAAGGAGTCCGGCCTGAGATTTTACTTAAGAAAGTGGATTAGAAACAAGCCTTTATAGAAAATTGAGAAGCGCCTAATGCTAGAAGAGATTCCTCCTTTTACTGTTTCCTTGATTTTTTTTCCATCAAGAAATTGGGGCGTCTCCAAAATCATAGGATACAGAATGTGGAAGATAAACGTTCTAATTTTTAGCATTGACTACTTGTTAAATAACGTACCTGATGTGTATGAGATGATGAACTGAGCATTGAAGTAGGATACAAGCATGTATTAATCAGTTGAATGCATGTAGTTTCGTTGTTGACATGATTTCTTATAATGAATCATGTTCATGCACATTTTGTATGGAATATGCAGTTCTAAGGACTGAGGC
>JAOYMZ010000001.1:1632024-1647886 GCA_025802335.1 Pinguicula primuliflora
ATATACAATATTTTAATGGGAAATCTTCCTCAATCCTTGTGTGCATAATTCATGTATAATTTTTACGTGTCACCATACATTTTTTTATATTGGTCACATCATTAAAAAACTTATACACATGAGATGAAAAGGCTCATGTTCCGGCACGATTATAGGATCTTCGTCCCTGAGAATTTTTAAATCTCTTTCTTTTTTAGATAAGTAGTTCTTAATAGGGTTTTTGAAATTTCTGACGATTTTGTCACCGTCACCGTGCCGGAACATGTAGATTTTCATCTTCTGTGTATAAGCTTTCTAATGGTGCAACCAATTTCGAAAATGGATTGTGGCACGCAAAAAATATCTACGGATTGTGCACACAAGGGTTGAGCATATGAAGCTCTCCCATATTTTAATTATTGATTATGGTACGGAATTGTCTCCACCGATGAAAAGGTTATACGTATATGAGACCAAAAGTATAATGTTTTGTGGCTATTTCGACGACTTCGTTATTAAAAATTTTGCTGCACCTTTCCGACTTTCCCCTTATGATTAAGTAGTTTTTCCTCTTATAATTAAGTAGTACTTTATTATGATTTTATAAAGGCAATTCAGTATTCTTTTAATTTGTCCACCAAATTGCTTCCATTTTACCAAATTTCTAAATATTTTGTGATCATTTTTTTGATTTCTAAAATATTTTTTTATAATTTTAATATAATTTAATTTATTTATTTTAATAAAAATTAAAAAAAAAAAAAAAAACTCAACACGTATTGTGTCGAGTTTGACCGCAATTCGCTGTCTTGTAGCCCGATTACAAACTAGACCGTGAACCGAATCGCGTGTCCTAATTTAAACGGAAACATGATCCAGTCCGGTTCAAACTGGACCGGACTAGCAACTCTACGAATTTACTATATGCGTATCTTTTTTTGATAAACATGCTGAGCCATAACTCATCAAACTTCAGAGTTCAGGCCCATGGTGACCCTGAAGGGGAGTATCCCTGAACTCCCCCATAGCAATTCGTCGTACAATTAAATAGCATCACGGCAAATTGGAGTTTCGTCAATATCCTCCTATATTGCGATCCTTCTTGGCTTTTCAGTCATCCCCCTGCTTTCCTGAGAAGATTCCAGTTTCTTTCATCTGCTTCCTCTTCAATCAAATTCATCAAAGGAATATCTGCATTTTCGGATCGTATTCCAAATTCGGTTACTAAACCCTAATTTCCACCTTCATACGAGTTGAGTTGAGTTGCTTCGGTTTGTTGGAAGATGGGGGATGTGGCCGATAAATTGGCATATTTTCAAGCTATTACCGGAATCGACGACACGGATTTGTGCACAGAAATTCTCACCGCTCACAACTGGGACCTAGAATTGGCTATATCATCTATGACCGCTCCCGATGCAACCCGTGCGGCGGCTTCCTCCGCCACCGTGTCCGATGTTTCGGCCTCTACAGCCGTCTTAACTCACACGACTCAAGAACTTCAGGATGTAGGATTCGCTATACCCCAAAACCCTGGGCTGGCTTGGAGATTGATCACACTCCCATTCTCGATCATATCGGGTAGCTTGGGGTTGATTTCTGGAGCAGTTGGACTTGGGATGTGGGCAGCAAGTGGCGTTTTATCATATTCCTTGAGCATCGTGGGGCTCAATAGGGCTCGGGCTGGAACCACTCCTCTGGTATCTGTGTCGCAATCGGCTTCGGAGGCCATGAACTTTCGTAACAATTTCGAGGCCGATTATGGGAGAGTGAGACCTAATTTTGTGACCGAGAGCTTCATGGACGCATTGCAGAGGTCTAGGCGCGAATATAAACTGTTATTTGTTTATTTACACTCTCCCGAGCATCCTGATACGCCCCTGTTTTGTGGAGGGACTTTATGTAATGAAATGCTGGTCGCTTTCTTGAATGAAAATTTCGTGGCATGGGGTGGGAGCGTAAAGGCTAGTGAAGGGTTTAAGATGAGTAATAGTTTGAAGGCATCCAGGTATCCGTTTTGTGCTGTCGTTATGGCAGCAACAAACCAGAGGATCGCATTACTGCAACAGGTATGTAATTCCTTTATTGATTGTTTATACATGCTTCTTTATGATTACAAGAGCTACTTTTTTGGCAATAATGAGTTGTTCGATATCTAGGTTATGACTTTCTTAAAGAACGAACTTGATAAATTCTTATTGTATGTAACTGCCTCATAATACATAAAAACATTTGACGTGATAATGAGAAGTTCGAATGAAAACTAAGAGATGGTATGCGTTATGAATTAACATTTGCATGCCAAACTACAAATTTTTAGCATTTAATCTTTTGTATAATTTCTGTTCTCTGGAGTTTTAGGTGTCCCAATTCTTGATGCCATTATTAGAGTTGTTACGTAAATAAAGAGGGACGTCTTGTTGTACAGAAATTTATATGATTCTTTTTAAGGCAGAAGTAAAAGATTATTTCTTTCACTATAAAGATTTGTCTGATACTTTTCCTTGAATCTTATTCGTATGTGGATATGGTTTTGCAGGTTGAGGGACCAAAATCTCCGGAAGAATTGATCACGCTATTGCAAAGGGTGCTCGAGGAAAGTGCAGCTGTCCTTGTTTCAGCAAGGATTGAAGCCGAAGAAAGAAGAAACAATATGCGTCTCAGAGAAGAGCAAGACGCAGCCTATCGAGCAGCACTTGAGGCTGATCAAGTACGGCATGCTCCAATACTGTCCATTATCCTTCTGTGTACTGATTTCTGTGATATTTCAGCATTGGCTCAAATGTTTAGTTTTGCTACTGTTCGATTGCAATGGTTTTAAGCAGGAATACATATTTAACTTCTCTCAATATGTATACTAGGCACGGGAACGCCAGAGGAAAGAAGAACAGGAAAGGCTGGAACGAGAAGCTGCTGAAGCCGAGAGGAAAAGGATGGAGGAGGCTGAGGCTCGTGAAGCTGCAATTAAAGAAGCTGCCGAGAAGGAAGCTGCATTGGCTAAGTTGCGCCAGGAGAAAGCATTATCACTAGGTGCTGAACCGGATAAAGGGCCTGATGTCACCCAAGTAAGCTGTATTGTTTATGTCATTCATACTAGTTTCTTCCGCTATTATTTGCTGTCTTCTCCCCCACTCCCATATGGGTGTGAGAAGCTTCAATCATTAAAATAATCTTGAGGGGCCAGATGTTTCATCTGTACTCAACCTTATTTGCCTCCATAGTTGTAAAATTGGGATTCGAATCGTCAATTGAAATGATCAGTTTTCGAATCGTGAATCGTAAGGATTCAGTCATAATTTAAAATATACTAAAATAAATATTTTGTAATAAAAATATTATAAATAAATATTGCAATATTATAAATAAATAATTATTAAAGTTTAGTATTGATATTTGAATGGTTAATCGTAAGATTTAAATCCCAAATTGTACAGAGTCATAAGATCCAGACATCTGATGGGCATAAATGCTTCATATTTAATATTTGAATCGTTTAGCTTTAGAATTGAATCGTATCGTAGGATTCGAATCGTGAATCGTAGGATTTCGATAACTATGTTTGCCTTCATTATCTAGAGTGGAAAGCACTAAATTTTTCTTACAAGTGTTATTGTCAAGGCTAAAATCAAATAGCGGTAGAGGATTAAATATGTGGAAATTGGTCTTCCAAAGCACCAGTTCAATCTTGTTAAATTCTCATCACCATATGTAAAATTCTAACGTGTTGTCTAATCATCCAGTTAGGAGTAAAAAGAAAAATAAAAGTTAGGGGTGTGGGTGAGGGCGCAGGAAAGGTAGCATTTGTGATAAGCATTAGTTTATTGGTCAAGAAGGCAAGAAGTTAAAGAGGAAGAATGTTTCTTGATTGATTGGAGATATGTGCCTTCGTCTTTATATGATGAGAATTCAGTGTTCGAGAAAGCGCTGAGCAGTCTCTGGGCGGTCAGGACCCTCTTAGCACCTAGGCGCCCCTAAGCGGATGCTGAGGTGGCATTCGGGCAGGGCGGAGGGCGACCATCCAGCACCTAGGCGGCGCCTAAGCAGGTTGGGCGACCGCCTTCTTGAACAAAGAATGAGATCAAATATGGGTCCCTTTCTCTGGTTTATTTCTTCCTACTTTGGACGATAATCATTCTTGGATTTTTATTCTTATGGTAAACCTTCTAAGAATGTATGGTCGCATGCCATTTAGGACTAAGCGGAAAGTATTTTTTCCATTCAGGTATTGGTCCGGTTTCCATCGGGGGAGCGTAAAGAGAGGAGGTTTTACTGTACATCAACAATACAATCCCTCTATGACTTTGTTGATTCTTTAGGTTCCTTGGAACTTGATCGTTACAGACTCATCTCCACCTTTCCCCGCACCGTTTATGGTCCAGAGAAGGTCTCTTTGACATTGAAGGAAGCTGGATTGCATCCTCAGGCCATCCTTTTCGTGGAATTGATCTAGTGAATCACACACCGATGAAGGATGAAACTAAAACTTGCTTCTTGCAAACCTTATTTAGTGATCAAATCACACCATGTGGTATTTTGTTATTGTAGCTGGACACAGACGTCAGTGACTTCATGGGAATTGCAGGGTAGATAATGGGATATTAATAAGAATAAGTTTATCCGACGTATACAGCAAAAAGATGACTGCACTTTCACCGTGAATTTGTTACTTTCCAATAGTCTGATATTTTTCATTTCTCAAGCAGGGTTGTCTATAGGGCAGGTTGGCACCGGACCAATATCGGACTAAACCGGTACCAGGTCTTAATACCGGTTCCGGTTGCACGTTTTGGTATACGGTATCGGTACCGGACCGAACTGGTTGGTATTCAGTACTGATACTAGTACAAGGTTTTGGTATTGGGTATCGAGTTTATCGGGGTGGTCTTTTTTGGACATTCCTGAATGTGTTTAGCGTCGCTTTATAAATCATCTTATCAGTCAATTCTGACTTATAAGTCAATTTATAATTTCATTATGTGAACGTCCACCTTATGACTTTATAAGGTGACTGATTAGTCAATTTGACAAAATAAGTTGAAAAGCCATTTTTTCAGCCTTATTACAAAAGAAGGTGACTTATAAGTCTTTCATTCCACTTTTGCCCTTAACTTTATATACATACACGTCTCTATTATGAGTATATTATTTTCATTGTTACAAACTTTATTGTTATTATTTAAAATAATAATTATTTATTTAAACAATAAATTAAAATTATTAAAGCTAAAAATATTTTTTATTTAACAATAATTGTGATATAGAATATTATTAAAAATTACAATAACAATATAAAATAATGTCTTTTTATTCCATTTTACGAAAATCAGTCATCTTATCAGTAAATTTGCAATACAAGTCTAATTAAATCAGTCATCTCATCAGTCAAACTTATCAGCCATCTCATCCGTCACAGTTGCTAAACAAAAGACAATAAATATATGCATACGCATATATGAATCAAAAGACAAGATTTGAACAAAAAAAAATGTTTGCACCGGTCAATATTTTCCCATATCCACTTTGCATTCTACACCACAAACAAAGAAGCTATCACAACCCCAGCAGCTGCGGTCATAAGTCCAGTAACTTTCAGCATTTGTGAATCAGAAGCCTGGATGGGTATGGAGCCGAATACAGTAGGATAAGAAGGAGCTGAAGCAGTTGTATTGTCAACAGGTGAGTCTACATAAGACCCATTTCCATATACAGATATGTGAATCTTCTGTGATTTTCCACAGCGACCCTCCACCCCGCTGATGAAATACAACTCCCCTGACCTCGTAATGTTGAACAAGGAGTTGCCATTGTTCATGTACAAAATGGGATCTTGAATGTTGCAGCTGCTGTAGGATTCCTCAGTCACCTGGATCACCGAATCTTGACTTGGAGGATACAAGAAAACTGCACGCGGAAAACAGAATCATTTTACGACTAGCATATGAAGAACATCGAGATAGATGGGTACGCGTGGTTAGCCTAGTGGTTATGAGAGTGATAATTACACGCACATCGCAATGAAACTTACAGATGGAGTCTCCAATCTTGAGATTGTGGAACTTTGACCATTTGTCATAGATTTGTCTGTTCGAAGAAGTGGGAATGCCCCAAGCATCCAAATCTCCTACTTTGTAAACATTGCACAAGACTAGTTGAGATTGAATTGAGAAAAGAAGAAAAAGAGTGCGGTAGAGTTTGTATCTGGGAGATCTAATAATACCCATCTGCGCAGCTTCTCTCTCCCAATCCTGGCAAGATCTAAATAGAGCCTGAGAATCTGAAAGGAGATAAATAAAATGTTGCTGGTTATGGCAGATACCAATTTGACTTGCAGATAAAAGAAGCCTGATCTGAAAGGCATGGTAAACGAACACAAGTAAGGGGCCAGGACAGGGTGTTGGTGGTCATTTAATCAATAAAGGATTGGAATCTCCCTTCATATTAATCAGACTATAGAAATCAAACCAAACCAAAACATACCCAATAAATCCCGCCTAAGGGTATAAGGAGAATAAGATGTAAAAAATAACCTATCAAAGAAAAATGTACAAAAATAATAACCGGAATGAATGGGTGCCGCTTCTTGCCCCGTTCGAATACCGCATAAGCACCTGTTTAGACGCTAGACAAGCTCTAATCCTCATGTTAGTATTGAGGGCTTTCTCAAATAATGTATCGAATCAATCAAAGAACAAATAAAGTATAATATAGCACGTGGTACAGTTGTAGTTGTAGTTGTAGTTGTAGATTGAGGAGCCTCATGTTCATGATCATGACAGAAACAAAAAAAAATTGCTTCTTTTCTGGGCCACTTTCTCCAACAAATCACATGCCATCCATTCTCATATGCTTTGTACAGTTTGAACAATAAATCATATGACTAAGAAATAAGAGTGATGTTATTCATACTACCAAAAATCGAAATTTTAAATTAAAATTATGATAAAATGATAAAATTGTACCCCACTAAGCACAGCAACACGATTTGGAGTAGGAATATTTTCGTCCATTTATGCAATTTCGGTCAGAATTTCAGTTTAGAGGAGTATGAATATCATTTCCCAAGAAATAAACGTGAGGAGGAAGATCCCAAGTATTACAATCATTATGTAGATGATGATCTCTAATCTCCCAAATAAACGTATTCTCGAAGGTGAACTAAACTGCGGACTAAAGAGTATTAAAAAAAAAACTGAAGTTGATTTTGGATTTGTTAGAAAATTTGAGCCTTTCATTCGCTCCAGTACTCCTCATCGGGAACTTGACCATTTACCTCATCAGATTCTTCTTCCAACAGACTGGTCTTGAATTTGCTCACATCCTCTACGGCGGCGCGCCGGAACAGACCCACATCCGCCGTCCCGGCCACCATATGATACCCTCTACGGTGCAACTCCACCGCCCCATCGTGGGGCATAACGAAACCCGACAAATAGGCCTCACCGCCTTCTAGCACTGACTTCTCCGCCTGGAGCATCGCCGCCCTCACCTTCTTATGCCCGGGGTCCCATAGATACCCCATGCTCGCGCTCAAATCCAACGGACCCATTTGGATGCAGTCAACTCCATCCACGGCTGCGATTTCATCGATTTTCTCCACACCTTCTTTGGATTCAACCTGGCACATGATCAGAAGTTCCTCTTCGTATGTGCTCAAGTAGCCTACATCAATGCCGTAATCGGAGGCCCGAATTAGGGTATGGGCCGACCCGCGAACGCCGTTGGGCGGGAATCGGCAATAGGAAATAGCTTTCCGGGCGGATTCCGCGTCGTCGATCATGGGGAACATGATCCCCTGCGGACCTAGATCCAAGGCCTTCTTGGCCCACGCCGCGGATGATTCAGGCAGGCGGATGATCGCGGCGGTGTTGGTGGCGGCCAGGGCGTGGAGACAGGGGAGTGCGTCGGAGATCCCACCGTGTCCGTGCTCCATATCCACGACGGCGAAATCGTAGCCGGCCAGACCCGCGATCTCTGCGATTGTCGGCGAGAACGTGAGGAGGAAGATTCCATAGAGTTTCTCCCCATTCTTGAGACGAGACTTCAACGACAGAGGAGAGAAGACGCCACCCACTGATCCTAAGGAGTGGACGCCGGTAGCTTTTAGGGGTCTGAGATTTGGTGAAAGGGTTAAGGTTTTGGGATATGGTGTGACGGAAAAAGGAGATTTTCTGCAATTAGGATTTGGATTGTTAATGGCATGACAAAGGTTCTTTCGGAGTCCGGATTGGGAAGCAGTAGCAGAATGATACAGAGGGGCGGCCTGCGACAAAGACGCCATTGATGAATATTGTAAATCCGACCGAAAGCCTAAATTGAATTGGAGGGGAAGAAGTTGAGAGGTTAGGGTTTAGGGTTCAATAAATAAAATTTAATCTCGAATTTATCGGATAAATTTTGATGCAATTGATTAGCTATTGGCCTAATTTGAGCTAACAAGGACCACGATTAAAAAAGGGACAATAATTATTTTTTTTTGGATCACGCAAGAATCGAGGTAGGTAAACCCAACGTCTTATCGCAATGCTCATGGAGCTGAATTTGAACCCATGACTTTTGAAGTATTACCTTGTTGACAACAATACATTTCTTATGTTGCATTTAAAATGCAAACGCATATAGAATCTGTAACTCAGGCTTGATCCACTGCCTCAGCAAGACGTTACAGAGAATGCATATAGCTAAACACATATCCTTGTGATTGTGAACATCCAACAGGCTACATCTAAAAGGGATGCAACTTACCCAAAAAAATCTAAAAGGGATGCAACAACATATGGTTGGTTAATGCACTGAATCTCCCTTGGAATCTTTATCTCCTCCATTGATGGTCTCAGAATCTTGTTGCTGATTCTGAGTAGTCGCCCAGTCCCTTATTTTACTTCTATAGTGTTCTTGAGGAGATGGTAAATTGTGGAAATCCTTTCTTTCCTCTGTCTGCTGATTATGAGAACATATCAGATAAAACGCTCTAAATACTAGCAATCAATCTTTCTTTTGGATGGCAATTACATACCTCTTTGGAGATTTTTTGGCTCTTCCTTATTGATGAAAGATGCTTTGCTGCCTCATTGAATACCTGGAAACCCCGGATATCCCCGTTTCGAATACTTGCTTCTAACTGACAACACAAAGAGCATAGGATCAAGGATTCAAGGCTAACAGTTAACCGTCATGACAAAATTCTCATCAAAAGTTCAAAAGAAAATCTCCACCTGAATGTGAATGATGCAAAGGGCAATGCTGGCAATGGGCAGCCAGCTCTCCTCCGGAGATATTGATAGATTGGACCTAAAACAGAATACACAGTTCTGCTTCAATCCCAGTGTATCTAAGCAGCAAGTGCAACAACAACTGCATTAATCGAAACAACTACACGACCACCATATCAATAAGCAAGTCAGAACAATGCAGTTAACTGATTCTTTTATGTGAAATGCCAACAATGTGAACTTGCTGAGAAACAATGGGAAACAAGGAGCTTGAGTCCCCTATACTGGGCAGACGAGTAATTTTACGGCGCCGAACGCAGAATAAATGAGTAATGTGTCGAATTCTAATCATGACCGTCAAGATTGTGATCCAACACTTAGATCATGATTAGAATTCGACACATAACTCATTTATTCGGTACATAACATTCATCATCTGAAAATTTTTCTTGAGTAGGCTAGTTTGAAATCACAGCACTAGTGCACTGAGTTCATAGAAACAATATGTCTACAGAGGTCAGCTTAGATCAACTAGCACTGGTAAAAGCCGAATAAACTGCAACAATTAAAAAGAGAAATTTAAGAGCCTGCTTATAATTCGAGGAAAATCTAAACCCAACCTCAAGTAAGGAGCTAAATAGACAACAGCATAAACAGCATAGCGCGGCTTCTGAGTATCCAACCAAGCGAACAACCAACTCTGTGTCAAAACCAAGCACATATCTAATAAACATAGATTCAGTATATAGAGGACAGAACAAAATACTAAAATTCATAAAAATCAGGAAGAAAAAATATTTTTGAAATAGATCTACTTGGTTGGCTTCTGAGTATCCAACCAAGTATTTACCATCCAATTAAAGTAAGGAATGAAGCTAATGATTCCCATAACAGCGAATCTCGCGTCGGCTGAATCAGTGAAAGATTCGGCTTCATCATCCTCCAGTGGTGGAACCTCCGGGATAACCAGTGAGCTCAGAATGCAGGCGCCAATCGCAATGGCAACCGGCGCGTCCGCCGATAACGCCGCCCTGCATATTTCAGACTTCGGTCTCCTCTCCTAAATAAACACACCGGAAAATGAAAAATGCTTGTGTATATGAATCCGACAGAGACACATATATTTGTGCAAATTGCAATCCAACGCTTGTTACTTACTAGTACTACTACCTGTTTGAATGTTATGAATTTGTTCTGGTAATATCTTGATAGACTAGGTTTGATCGATTTCAGAGAATAGGGTTTTATCCCGAGTGCAGCTGAAGGAGATGGCGTCAGTCCGCCGGTGATCATGATTATCGAGCCAGGATAGATGGTGGTCTATTCCCTTTTGCTAATTTCCGGTTATATGAAGTCGGAGGTGTTCCCGGAGAAAAATTGTCATGTGTTTGCTTGGGATGCCTTGGGATTTTAGGTACTGTAGATGTTTGAAGGGACTCTATCTATGTGTACTATCATTATTGCAGTTTTTTTCACCTGCAGATCCTACCTGCCCAAGAAGGCCTTCCAGTGCCAAAAATGTGTCTTGGCGGTTTATCCGACGGTCAAGATGCAACTCAATTAAAAAAAAGCACGTGTCGGCACTCGGCCTGCAATTTTTTTTCATCGGTTACGCGAATTTTTTTTTCCAAACTTTGAAAAACGATTTCACGACTTCGGAGACAAATTTCTCAGAGACACATGTTCACTTCACGTCTTCGGAGACAGATTTCTCTGTAGACGATTTCTTCCCCTCACATTCAACTTGTACGAACCCTAATCAAGGAGGTCTCCATTTTCATTTCCAGCCCTTCTTCATTGACAAGCGTACGAGTTCGAGCAAGAATTCGATTCAGACGTTGTATTTAAAACCTTTATCTACCTAATTGAAAATGTATGACAATTCTTGAAGTGTTCAATATTATCGGTTACTGCCTTCAATCAATCTTCATTGCTACAAGTAAACCCTAATCTTGTGTCTGACATAATGTGTGAGAAAAAGATTTTATTGTTAGGTATGGAATTGTCATTTTAATTTTTCTTGCCTATTGCTGGTTTTCAGTACTTATACATGCAAGTACCTGCATTTGAACAATTATTTTATGCCAATGTGGAAAATTTATTATTTATTGATGAAATGTTTGTTTTTGTGCATAGGTATTGGATTGTGATTTCTCATGATGGTGCTGATGAATCTTTTGCTAATGATTGTTTCTTTCTGGGAATTGATTCAAATTGTCTGAAATTATATTGTATGTAAGGTATTCGATGAAATTCCTGAAAGTGTGATTCGTTTATAAATTCAAATTGTAGGTAATGTTCATTGCTTGCATAACTTTAGGCTACTTTAGGCTTGGTTTTTTTCATCTTCAGGATGGTAGACTATTTGATTTCAGATACTTAGCTTTTTCAGAAACAACTATTTGATTTCAGATAATGAACTTTTTACCTTCCATCTTTGTTATGTTTCGTATGCAGTTATGGATACAAATGTGATTGAAGATCCAATTGAGAACGAAGCATATATTCCTCAAGTTCGGGCTTCATTGATACCAGTTAAAGGACAAATATTTCTGAGTATAGATGAGGCACAAACGTTTTACAATGACTACGCAAGGGATGCTGGTTTTAGTACAAGAATTAAATATAGCAAGAAAAAGGAAGGTGTATTAACTTGGAGAGAGTTCGTCTGTAGTAAACAATGAGAAAGGAAAGAACCAGAATTAGAGAACAAACAACGCCGTCGGGGTATAACAAGAGAGAACTGCCAAGCTAAATTGGTTGTGAGGTGAGATCAAGGATCTAACCATTACATTGTTACCCAATTTGATGATGTTCATTGCCATGCTCTAACGACGCCGAATAACGCGCACTTGTTGAGATCATACCGGAAAATAACAAAAGACAAAAGAAGCTTGGTAGATCAGACCTATATGAGTATCTTCAAGATCCTGCAGGTGAAAAAAAAACGTGTTTGAAAAAATATTTGTGAAATCAGACCTATTTTCCTCCCACAGGTCTATGATCAGGATAAAAATGTGAAATCAAATGTAAAAAACGTGTGTGAAAAAATGTTGAAACCGTTTGAAAAAAAATGTTGAAATCGTTTGGAAAAAATGTAGAAATCGTTTGGAAATAAAAGGAAAAAATCGTTTGTGAAATCGTTTGGAAATAAAAGGAAAAAATCGTTTGGAAAAAAAATGTTATAATCATTTGTGAAATCGTTTTCTAGAGTTTGGAAAAAAAAACATTCGCGTAAGCATTAAAAAAAATTGCGGGCCGGGTGCCGGGTTTGGATCCGGCACGTGCTTTTCTTAATTGAGTTGTAAACCCTAAACGCGTGCCAAGATCGGCACTGTATGGTAGGGTAAGATACTGCTGAGAGGTAATACGGTAAATACGCCTTATAAATTCAATACAACTTATTTATCAAAAAAAAAAATTGCATATTCTCTATCCTGACGGCGCCGGCACGGTGAAGACTAATACCTTCTTCCGTTTACTGGCATTTGCTTGGTGGGAAGGGAGAATTAGTGCCGCGGAAAATGGGAGTGGATTATTACAACATCCTGAAGGTGAATCGCAGCGCCAGCGATGAGGACTTGAAGAAGGCGTACCGCAGGCTGGCGATGATTTGGCATCCCGACAAGAACTTGAACAAGAAAGAAGCGGAGGCAAAATTCAAGCAGATTTCTGAAGCATACGATGTGTTGAGCGACTCGGAGAAGCGTCAGATCTACGATCTTCACGGAGAGGAGGGACTCAAATCGGGTCAATTCCCCCCTCCTCCGCGTAGCTCACGATTCAATAACCAAGGTTATTATTACAACAGACAGCAGCATCCCAACCCTAATTTCCGGTTTAATCCAAGGAATGCCGATGATATTTATGCAGAAATTTTTGGGGAGAGTAGTAATGGGCCGAGTAGTAACGGAAAGGCCGGTGCTGGGATTAGTAGTAATGGTGGTGGGGGTAGGAGGGATGGGCATTTCAGGAGCACGACGATGAATGGGGGCACTGGTAGAGAATATTCTGCTGGTGGGGAATTGAAGAAAGCGCCGCCAGTCGAGAACGTGCTTGCTTGTACCCTTGAAGAACTGTATACTGGTTCTACCCGGAAGATGAAGATTTCACGAAATGTTCTTCAGTCTCATGGGTACGTGCTTTGCCGTGTTCGTTTCGATGTTCTTAATTTCCGCTCGTTTCTTTTTGCTTTTTATGCCAAAGGTGTCTTCTTCCCTTCTTGTCATGCACACACTTTATTTCTGTAATTCCCTTGCAAACTTTATGCACTTTCATGCTCGACTTTCTTCTACTCGGAGTTCAGTTATTTTTATTTGTTGATTGAGTGGCTTTCAGCAATTGGCAGCATTGGTTATATGGCAGCATTAGTCGATCTGGTTTGTGCTGGATTTGAAACTTAACTGACAGAAAATATTTACTTGAAAAGTTAAAGATTATTGTTTTCATTAGTCCTTAATTTTTTTCCTCTGGAAATCTGATCTGAAGGGTGGAGAATTTGTAAACCACAACTACTGCAGTTTAATTACTATTTATATACCTTGTCACCTACCTGTCCAGTATGTATGCCCAACTACAAACAAAAAATGGAACCAGTTCGATTGGATTTAATGTGTTTTTGTTTCTTTTAATGTAGGAATTAATGTGATTTTGTTATTGGCTCCGACTTGTTACTATTCGCTAGATTGTATTGGGAGAGATCGGTTGTCATTCTGTCTAGAGCTAGTGATTATGTGAAAGGAAAATGCGAATTATACTATCAAATTTGAGCTTATTACTAAACTCCATGATGTTACAAAAATCACAACCACACTTTTTATTGTTGATCTTTTAATTATTATTTTTATGTGTGATTGTAATTGTTATCATATCACATATGTGTGTTTAGTAAGTGTGCCAAAGTATATGTTACATATAGCATTGACCTATTTGATAATAAGACAGATGGTTTAGCTGATACATGGACCTGGGTGTGTGAGCTGTGTTGAAGAATTGAGAGGCGAATGTAAAAAGATAAGGAGAGAGGATGAATCAAAAAGTTTCTGTATTGAACTAACTATAAAAAATAATGCATATGCGGATATTAGCGGAATGAACTTGGGAAACATGATAAAAAAAACTATCATTAAATTAAAGGATAACCATTGCATCATGTTCTTTGTTTCAGGAGTAGCTTTTGAAATGTTTATTCAGGTTTACATTAATTAATATCTTTTGCTACATTTTTTCATTAATCCACTCATGGCATGCTCAGAGAACTAGCTTCAGCTCTTACTCTTAGGTCCTGCTGAACGCTAAGAAAATAATGGGGTTGGTGTGTTTTTGCAGGAGGAAGTCGTTTCTAATTAATGGGTCTTCTAAATCATTATTTTCCATGACGTGTAATAAATTCCGTGAATATGAAAATAATTTACGGGAGGCAATCATGATGTACTCTTTACGCTCTCTTTCTGAATGCAAGGTGGTATATAGGGTTGTTTAACAAATTGAGCTCGAACATGTGCTCGGTTTGTTAAGTTTAACAAATAGAGTTCGGTGCTCGAGTTTGGTTGCGAGCTGCTCGTGAACGGGGTCGCAAACAGGCTCGTTTATGTTTGGTTTATTTTACCTATTCAAGATCATTTGTTCAGCGAGTTGACATGAACTTCAAGCCTTGTTGCATGTTAAAGCCAATAGGCTCACAGTTTTAGTACACACTCAGGTCAGCCGCCTAATCACCGTCTAAGAACTGAGTGCCGGGGAGCCGCCCTGATTTCAGGTGCCCATACGCAGTTGGGCAGCTACCCTCGTCCTCTCAGGTCTTGCTAGTCACCCAAACCAAGATAAATGCTGCCTCCAGAGCAGCTGATCGAGGCAATGCTGCCTCCAGAGCAGCTGACAACATTATGCTGCCACCAGAGGAGTTGCTTGAGGCTTCATTTATGCTGCTGGGCGGCACCCTGGCCGATCTAGGTGCTGGGCGGACCCTGAACACCTAGAGTCCGCACAACGCATTTTCGACCACTGAATAAACTAATAGTCATATTGGGAAAATAAGAACACAGAGGGGCACTACAATATGCATGAGATTCTTAAGGAGAGAGATTCTAAAAAATCCACTCGAGATCTTGTATGCTGCTCTTAGATTCCAAGTAGCTGCTCAATAGATGCTGTGTTACAAACTGTTCATGTCTCGTTCAGATTTTGTCATCTATTCTGTATTTGTGTTGGAAATTGGATGGTGATGGGTAGATTAGTCTAGCTTCCTCTGCAATTTATGGTTAATTAAGGCAGTAAGTCGTTCATTTGCTGTTGGCTGGATTTATTGTCAGTTTTGTATTACTTTTTCCTTTAAAACTCTTGCAACCACTCTGCTCGTACTTATGCATATGCAGAAAAATTAGTCTAATGAATCATTTTGATAACAGTTTGTAATGATTTGCAGCTGACAAAAATTGAGAAATCTGAAAACGAAGTCGTGAATCAACTTCAAAAAAACATATATATATATATATATATATAGGGTAACCTTCGTATGCTCAGTCCTTGCGTGCTCAGTCCGTACTCAACTTTTCGTAGAACCATCCGTTTTCGAAATTGGTCACACCATTGGAAACTTTATTTAGGACTACTTAACCCAAGGGGATTTATAACCCTCCGTTAAACGGTGATAACGTCGTCGGAATATCACCAAA
>JAOYMZ010000001.1:1647986-1676666 GCA_025802335.1 Pinguicula primuliflora
TCTAAAAGCAAAACAAAATATACTAAACTGATAGATAAGTATCAAGGCGGAGGAGGAATATTGTCTTCTTCATAGGAATTATCATAAAAAATATCTTCTAATGATCTTGAACTTGAAGGTAAACTTTCAATTCATAAAAAACATCTTCTTCATATAAGGAATATTGTTTTCTTCATAAGAATATTGTCTTCCTCATAGAAGACTGAAGAGGAAGCCTATTTTTTTCTAATTTGTAATTAATTACTAAAACTAATTTCCTATAGCAATTTGCTATGCTGACGGAGAGGCCTGAGTTTAGGCCATAAAAAAATAATAAGAAAAAATATTATATTTAAAAACAATAATTAAAAATTAAAACAGGCTAAACAGGTCAGCCTGTTAACCTGTCGGGCTGAGAATCTCAACCCAGCCTGGCCTGTTTTTAAAAATAGGTCAGCCTGACCCGTTTTCTAAACAGGCCGGGCTGGCCTAGCACGTTTTTTAAACAGGGCGGGTCGACCCATATCTGCATTTTTCACGGGCAGGCTGGGTCGAACCTGTTTAAGCCGCCCTGTTTGGTGACCTCTAGTGTCATTGGCAAGGGGAGGGAGTAAAAAAAAAGTAAATACCGCATCAATATCAATCATACTTTTTTTTTAGTTTGTAGAAACGGTGAAAGAAAAATGTCGGAATAAGATAATTGAGGCCCCACTTTGACTGCGTCGGTATTTTTTATTTTTTGAAAATTCAATATATATATATTATAAAAGTAAAAAAAAAGTATAAATAAACTTATTTACACAGAATATTTCTCGTTCTCTCGGCTCGCTATGTCAACGGCGATCCGACTGTTACAACGTCGGGATCGGGTCGTCTAACCACCTTTCTATACTCTCCAAAATCACATTCTTCTTCTTACCCTTTATCTTGTACCAGAACCAAAGCTTGAATCTGGTGTTGTGCACCGATAGTTCGATTTCTTCGGCATCTCCGGAAAACAGCTTATTATTATTTTTTTGAATATGTCGGTATTGACTAAAAGAAATCCTCCAGAATCGAGAGCGCTTCCCCCAAGCGTCCGCTTCAATCTTCGTTCAAGGAGGAGGATGAAAGCTTCTAATCAAGTAAATGTATTAATCCAGAAGAGTATTTTGGCAGTTTGATGAATTTCTGCCTAATAGCTTCACTAAGAGCGTTTAGCCAAACCTAATTGAGATGAGACCTTAAGTTGAATGCATGCCGTAAATAATGGATGATGTTTTGAGCTGCTACAAATCGGGACATATGGATTGCACGGAAATGGTCTTCTCATCCTGTTGAGATATGGGAGTATGACTGCATACATCTTACCCTCCCCATACCCTGACTAAGGACGAAACTTACTGGGTATATTTGGTTTATGTTTGGTTTGGACTGCATGGAATCATATTCATTTTAGCCTTATTGATTTTGATCCTTTTTATCATAGTATCCAAAGTATAGGTGATAACATGACTGCATTTGTGTATGGTATTGGGCTGTGAATACAAGACCCGGTTTCATGTCTTTTGGATTGTAAATTATAGTTAGAACTAGAGGGAAAGAGATGAAAATAGGAACAATGTAAATCATTTGTTTTGTTTTAAAATATATTTTACTTATTCAAAATAAAACTACCTATAAAAAAAGCCAAAAAAAACATATAAAAAAACCAAATGTGACTTTTCTTTGGAAGCTAAGCTACCGTTTCAAACTTTGCTTCTGCGGCTTCTTCAAAGCTTCAAAATAAGCAAATGATGCATTTTCTTTGTGAACTACCGTTTCAAACTTTGCTTTTCGGCTTCTTCAATCGAAAGAGAAGAAAGGGTGTAGCACCGTGCATACCTTAAGCTCCGTTTAATAGCAAACATAAGTTAGTATAGAGGGTCAAGAAAATCGAACAACCACAAAATTAAATCCATTAAACCACAAAAGATAAGATCATTCCAAAAGTAACTTTATGAAAAATCTATTTTTGGAAAGTAATCTTAAAAAATTAAAATTGAAAAAGTAACCTCCATGCTTTAATGTCCCTTTCTCAGCAGGATCTGACGTATGTCGTGTATGACTTCGTCACTTAGACTGGCAGCTGTGATACTGCAAGACTTTGTGGATGGCTTTCGGTAGACATTATTGCTCAGATTCTCACCATATCTCCCCCGGGCCTAGTACCCGAAACTGATGCATTGTGTTGGAGTCACACAGTTACTGGGCGATTCACATGCGCATCGGCTATGGATCTTATTCGGCGACAGACTGGCTAAACACGGAACGGTGTCTGGACTAAAATCTGGGTCCTCCAAGTCCCCGAGAACATCAAAATGTTCTTTTGGAAGTTGCTACATAATGCCCTAAGGACCAACTATGAAAGGCATAGAAGGGGAGTATCTCGCACGATTTTTTGTATCTTATATTTTGCTGCCGAGACAACTCTCCATGTCGGAATTTGGGGTCGTCAAATTCCTCATATTTCCCAGGAGTTCTACGGTGACACTTATGCGCAGGACTGGATACTATTTTCCCTATCTAATCTTTCCTTATCTACTGATTGGCAGGTATTATTTCCTACAGCATGCTGGTAAATTTAGAATGCACCGCAATCTGGAAATTTTCAAAGGAATACCAGCCACTGAAGCAGGAATCTGTTCAGCTATCAAGGTTGTTACTGTGGAAACAGTTCGCTTCTTTACATATTTTCACAACCAAAGATAGAATCGTCTAGTTGCTACTGACACGATTACCGACCTTGATGATCCACAAGAAGCATCCCTGATAGACGGTTCGTGGGAATTCAGACTGAGAGTTGATGATGTAGTGAGTCTTAACAATAGGGCTGCTTGCGGGGGCATCATACGCAACAGAGAAGATCATTGGAGTGTTGGCTTCTATGAAAGAATTGGTCACAGTTCAAGCTCAGCTACGGGGCTTTTGGCGATTCTGCATGGCTTATTACTTGTTTGGCACCTGCAGCTGAAGGGGGTGATTTTAGAGTCTGACCATAGGCTTGCTGTCCAGGAAAATGAAGGGCTATGTACGGACATACCGAACTCGTCCCTGATTCGATGTATACAGGAACTGCTGGTCTCTCAACCAGTTCGGATATTCTTCTGCCGCCATGTCCATCTGCGGGAAGCAGACATGTTAGCCAAGAGGGGACTGAGCATGAGCAACTTTAACTTCATATACTGTTGTGATGATTCCCTGACCAGCATGACCTCCTTCCTAAACCTACCCGATGTACTGAGTTCTTCGCTTGACATAAATGTTGGTCCACAACCTCCTGGTGTTTTGTATATGACAGGAGCACAATTGTCCACACAAGACTCGCAACCGGATTCTCTTCAGTTCAGACATTTTGACAGAGATAACCTGGAGCATGTGACCTACTCTGTTCTGATTCATCCGAGTACCTTTGTTTTTCAACTCCCATGGTCGGGGACTTCATGATCTCTATAACTTCCGGCTTCTAGCCTCCCTAGTATTAAAAAAAAGTAACCTCCATATTTAAAAATAAATCAAAAATCGAATATATTTAAGTTTACCATAACAAACAGTGATACTAAATCGCCAACTAATGTAAATACACCCATTCCAGCCAACCCCAACCATCGTCACAGTTTCCCGCTCACGGGTTTCTTCTATTCTTCTCCATCCTAGACTCAATTTTTTTGGAAACATATTCAAAGAGAGCGAGAGTGACAGATAGCACCAATAGGCACAACGTGAATAGGACTGATCTAATCCATGTTCCATTTTTGAAGGTGTGTTTGATTCTGAATTCTAGTTGATTTATGGACAAGATTATTTAGTTCGCGATATGAGTTATGCATTTTGGTATGAAAATTTTAATTCTGTGATCTGAATGTTTATTCTTTGGGTTAATTCAGTTGATTTTTGGTCAATAATATAGGCCGCGGCCTACGTTCAGTCACCCGACACCTTGGAGTCGTGATTACCGACTACTTGATATTGTGCTCTGCTTCGCAGATGAAGCTGACTTTATTTTATATTTTATATACGCTGCTCTGTTTTGCAGATGAGGCTGAGTTTATATTGAAGTAAAGGAGCTTTTGGAGCTTATAGGAACAAACGTTTATTGTAGTTGGAGAGCTGTTCAAATCGAGGAGAACCTATTGTTATCATTTTTGTTAGATCTCCTTTACACCAGATATGGTCTTAATAAAGATATAATCGATTTAGTTTTGCGGTACAATCCTGAAAAGAAGTTCGACCATGTAGAGTCTACCATTTTCTTGCGTGATGACGACAATGTTGCAGGATTTTTAAGCCAGCATGAGAATGAGGATTCATCGAGCCAAATCTTGGAAGTTGTTTTGTATTCTAAGGGAGTGGCAAAATGCACGCAGGCAGATTCCAGGTTATGATGAGACATGAGTCTGTGACATTCGATGTGGCAACATGTGAGACCAAAGCTAACGGATTGGTTGCATGTAAGCTCAAAATTAACGAGACAGAAGTCGTGACAAACATTCAGGCCAAGTCACCTTGTGTAGATGCATTTGCAGCAGCAAATGGATCTGACACGAGGTCACACAGTCTTAACTCCCGACACCAGACTATACAAGGGTGCATGACGAGGAAGCATGTCGTGACATACATCTCCTTGTCGTTCCCATCAATGCATCTCTTTTTCCTCCCCCAAAGGTTCATGGCAAGAAGAGAGGAAGATCGAATTCTTCGCACTCTCCATCGGAAGGCGAAGCAAGAATGAAACGCAAGAATCACTGCCAGAAGTGCGGTATCCTCTGACACTATGCGAATACATGCAACAGTAGACGTGTTGATAAGGAAAATGAAACTACAAGTGGATGGCAGGAGTGAGGTGCTGCAGTTCGTATCGTACCTTGTCTAATTTTTCATTTGTATGCTGGACATTTAATTGGGACTTGAGATGAAGAATTCAGTTGTATTCATTTGCGTGACCTAGTCGGGAATTCATCAATCCTTCATTGATTAACATAAGTGACACTTAATTATAAAGTCGTAATCATGATCTATAAAATTAATGATCCAAAAAATGATCTATAGTATAATTCATCACTTCCATTCCAAGATACTAGAATTCTCTTATTATTCTTGATCATACACGTAGTTAGCCCGAATATCTCATTCAGGCCTCAAACCCACCTATCGTTGTCGGGTATAACGCAGCCTATGACTACAAGTAATCATGATCTTAATGCTAGAAATAATCATTTGCGTAATTATGATCTATTCGTTAGCGTAATCATAGTTTGTAATATAATTCATCACTTTCAATATTTTAGAGCTCTCTCATTATTGCTAATATACACGTAACCCGACTATCGATGTCAGGTACGATGCATCCTACGAGTAAAGTGGGAACGTACGTGTTGAACCAAAATACTGATTTTGGGCCCTATGGCTAGGGAGTAGGGGGTGTTCCCTTAGCCCTTTAAGCTTAAGGCATATTAAATTATAGCACTTAGCCCTTAAATATCCAGTATAGCATAGTCGGAACAAACAAGCAATCGACAAGACCACGACATATTGTGGTTATCCCGGAAGAGGCATGTTCCAACTATCCTGTAATAAGCACAACATTTGTAGTTTTATCCATGTCTGACGGCAAGAGCGTGACTATACGTGGTAATCATGGATAACGCAGTCGGGCCATGAACTATTAAAAAATACAACAATCAATAAGACCGCGACACATCGTGGTCATCCCAGAAGAGACATTCATGCTCCAACTATCCTGTAATAAGCACAACATTTGTGGTTCTATCTACGTCTAATGGTAAGAGCGCGACTATATGTGGTAAACACGAATAGCAAAGTCGGGCCACAAACTATTAAACGAACACAGCGATCGATAAGATCGCGAACCATCGTGGTTATCCTAGAAGAGACCTTCCTGCTCCAACTATCCTGTAATAAGCACAACATCTGTGGTTCTATTCACTTCTGACGGTACGAGCGCGACTATACATGATATACCTGAGCACCCGCTACAAATCAAAGTATCCACACACATGTTTGTCCAATCATACTCACTTAGCGTGGCAAGTAGAGTAATTAGAGTTTTTCATATATTTTAGCCATACTTAAATATCCCGAAGAGTATTTTCAGAACAACACATCAGTTGAGTAACAAGATGCGACTATACGTGGTAAGCCCAGATAATGCAGTCAGACCCTAAACTTTTAACACTAAACAACCCCAGTCCATTAATTACTCTTAAATTCATAATTGTGGCATATAACAACACAGGTCAAACTCTGTATCGGTATCGGATCCGACTTAACAATTAATATCGAATCCAATACAACGATCGATATTGGATACAACTTAGTGGTCAGTATCAGATCTTGATGATCTATAAGACTACTGACTGATTGACACTCCTTGATCTGTATATAACTCTTTGTAAATCATATTAAAAAAAGAAAAATATTTTTCCAAAGTCCTTTTTCTTTATAATATCACTTGTATATGACTCGTAAGTTAAGGAGAGTTTCTAGGTACCGTTCTTTTGGATGACCTCAATTTCTTGGTCCGTTGCTTGCCTCCAAGTTGCATATTGTGAGGCACTTTGAAGGTGAGGGGACCACCTTTGGTGAATAAGGCTAGATGATAACAGAATTCGAAAGTCCTACTAGTGGTGTAGTCAGCAATCCACTGAGGTGGTTGACGGATTCATGGAGAGTGCAAGGGAGTAATTCCTGTGACCAAAGTATCAGATGGATCACAATCCAGTTCAGTCTTGGTTGTGGAAGGAGCAAGAGACTCAGGGTAGCTCTGTTATATGGCTTGTGGATATGTGATGTTGGTGGATGGAACTTCTGGTGTGAGAGGGTCAATAACATCATCATTTTCCCATGGTAAATTAGGTAAGGCACGAGTGGATAGATTCAATCCATAATTCCACTTTTTATCTTCTTCGAAAACCACATCATGACTAACCATAATCTTGTTAGCAATAGGATTAAATGGCCTATAAGCCTTGGATTAAGAGATTAACCCATGAAGAACGTATGGTTTGCTGCGATCTTCCAGCTTGATTTTCCTGCTATAGGGACATGTGCATGTGCAAGACACCTTAATACACGGAAGTGATCGACTTTAGGTTCGATGCCACTCCATGCTTCTTCGGAAGTGTGATTCTTGAGGGCCAATGTAGAGCATCAATTCAAAATGTGGATGGTCCAATTTGCTTCATCATGCCACAAAGTGCGAGGAATGTCCTTGCAATCAACATACTTCTTACCATATACATTATGGTTCTTTTTTTGCGCTCAGCAATGCAATCTTTTTGAGGCGTATAAGCTACTATAAGTTGCCCGTGGATACCATTTTGATTGCAGAATTGAAGAGAAGTCAGTAGACAAGATTTCTCCTCCATGGTCTGTCCTGAGACTACAAATAGGTTTGGCAATCTCCTTCTCAACATGCCGCTTCACGTTGCCTGACCTTCTAACAGTGGCAAATGTGGGAGCCCCGGACGACCAACCCCATGAGGACTCTGGCTAGATCAACTGTAGACTTAAAAGTTATAAACGCAACATAAGAAGGTGGAGAATATACCAAACCTTTGCTCGAAGTCGAACCCGCAAAAGAAAAGAAATTATTTCGTGAGGCTAATTCTCAAGTGTGCTTGAAACCCTAAACCAAGATCATATTTATAGGAGAGACTACAAGAATTTGTCTCCCACTTAAATAAGGTCTATCATGGTTCCAAAATATTTCGGAAGATACGTATGCTTGGCGGAAAAAATATTTCTTTATCTACAAGTTAAAGAGATTGTCCAAAAATTATTTGCGACGAAAATAAATTTTCTATGGCCCCCCCAAAAAAAGATAGACACATAGAGAAGAAGTATCTCGACCTAGGTTCACCCACGCACACACGCGCAACGATCAGAAATGATCGGGATGGGCAGATGCACACGTGGACCAGATCAAACCGGGCCAGACGGAGGCAACGACGTGCACACGTGTATGGGCAGATCCCACTACCTTTAAAACTCTGCATAGCCCAACAATAGACAAGTGTATTTATATTTATCAAATCTTCTTTCTCTTTCCTATGTGGGACAAATGTTCTCCTTGCCTTTCTAAGGCACTCAACCAACAATCTCACACAAATGATTTGGAAAGTCTTTCCCTGAGGAAAGGAAGGACAATATACTTTAAGGTCAATATCTTTCTATTTGAATTGATAAGTTGTGAAGTGAGACTATAACTTTGCTCCATGTGAGTAACCTATGTCTTTTTTTAAAGAAAACTTTCATTTTATTAAAGGAAAAAGAAAGTACAGTGTGCCTGCTTACATATACTTCTAACAACCATATCATTCGCAACCAGTAAACATATTCCAGCACCAAGTAAACTTCTAACAACCATATTCCAGCAAGCGTGTGTAGCAGGAGCAGTATCACAGTACTTCACCTTCCACATGCCGATTGATGCCAATGAGCACAATAGCAGGAGCAATTATATAATAAGCAGATCAGCAACTATGGCACCATCTCTCTAGTCGAAAACCATGAAATCCCTATCCGAAGCGTGTGTAACCTATGTCTTGAACTCATAAGTGAACCGTGTTTTGAACTAATTTGTGTTTGGGTCAATATTTTCACATCATGCATATTGTCCATTAGGTACAAACTCTGCGATACTGCTTCTTGCGCATATATTTTACTGGCCTGTGCACATACCTTCGTCTCGTGAATGATATAGAAAGATGGACTCACGTATTTCATACAAGGTGGCCAACCTTCACATCCACTTAGGTCACTCACTTGCCCTCACATATGAGAAAGTCATTAAACGTCTTTAACTCATCCTTAATCGCAAACTACGACTCTTTATCCCCCACGAATGGGCAGAGTCACACACCTTCATCAAAACACCCCATATATCGGGAAGACAAAAATATACCAAATACTAGTTGCATATGCAGAAGCACATCCACCCTAAACCTCCCTGGTACCCCGAGGTTGGACAATGCTACAAGATGAATTTGTAGATGTGTATCTGCCCGTAACCTCCCTAGTATGCAGAGGTCGAATAATACTACCATTTGCATCTGCAGATGCGTATCTACCTGTAACGAAGAGGCTGGATAATACTATCAGTTGCATCTGCCCGTAACCTTCCTAGTATACAGAAGCTATATAATACTATGATAAGCTCATATTTTATCACATTTTGAGCTTATTTAACTTAGTACTTTTACTATATCATGCCATAATCACTTGATTTACACCTTATTTTGTGCTTATTTGTGCATATTAGGTCATGTGCAATATTCGGATGTGTTAGAATCCAATTCTATACACACATGGGACATGAAGACAATAATTTTCCAATTTAGGCAAAGGGCACCAACAACCCAAAAAAGAAGCTTTTCCATTTTGGTGAAAGAATTAGGAAGCATTGGATCCGTCCTTGCAACGGCTATATCTCACGTTTTACTTGGAGGGCCTATTTGTAACTTCACCACAATGAAGCCCTAGAATTCCTCTACAATCTTTATTCGAACGGGACACATTGGAAGCAGCGAAATTCGATTTCTAGGCGATTCAAGCAAAAGAGGTCGCATGGTGTTCCGGTGGAGGAACTTTCTTGTTGCAGATTTCAAAGGACACCATGGCTTGCTTTTCTCGCTCATTTGCATTTATATTAGCTTTGCTTCATGCATGAGCTAAACCCTCTAGATTCATGGCTTGGTTGAGCTAAAACTACAATGTTTAGAATTGAATATTTATGCATTGAATGCCATTGTTTGCTATTCTATGATGGATGTGCTTCGTTTTGCTTATGTTTATGTCATTTTGGCCTAATGGTATGAACTTTCTAGGCAATTTCCACATGTTGAGGGATCACTTGTGTAGATTTGATACTAGGAACCTCCATACCGCCGTCCTGAGGGATGCCCCTAACTTGTATTGTCATACCTAAAGAACGGTTCATATTGAGATCTTTCATTCACTAGCATACTTGAGGTGAGGCTGGGTGGCAAAATTCCCTTTATGCTAGGTAGATTGATTAGTAAAAGTGGTGAATGTTTGATTCATAAGTGTGATTCATTACAAAGTAGTTAAGCGAGATACCTAAGTCTTGAGTCATCTCTCTCTATTGTGATTATCCTTCGATTCTGTCGCAAGTGTGGATTTGTTGTCTTCATAGCATTTGATCTACATTTGTCTAGCTTTCTAATGCATCTGGTTTTGTTTAATTTTGTTTCGTAGTTTAGAAAATACAACTCCTTGAATGTTCGATTACCTTGAGATCGGTTGTGAATTTAAAGCATGTTTAGGAGTTTCTCTCTGTGGAGCATGACCTTTGTTCTATAGCATTGTATTACAATATGACTGTATATAATTTGCATGCATCATGTTTTGTACACCGCTATTGGGGAGTAACTGCCCCTACATGCTCGTAGTTTACAACAAAGTTTCATTGATAACTGTTTTTTCTTTTCTTTGTTTTTTGTTTGTCTCACTTGTTGTTTGCTTTGCTTCAGGTAGTTCATGAGACAGTCACTTGGTGCTGCTTATAATTCACTTCACTAAAGGTTGAATAGGGAGTTGAGAGCTTTGAGGAGAGTGCAAAGATTTGATTCTGTTACACAAGAAGTTGATCAAGAAGAAGCTGAGTCTGAATCTGAGGAAGAAATAGAAAATCAGAACCAACATGTGGTTCCCCATGATGATCTACCCCTATAGGCATTGGCTATGCCTGAGGCCACAGAAGTTGCTCCTGCAATCAAGAGACACCCTATTGTTGCTCATAACTTTGAGCTGAAGCCATCTACAATCCATCTGCTGTGATCTCACTCAACCTATGGAGGAGCTAAAACCAGTAACATGTACTCATGTGGATGCATTCTTGGAGATTTGTGACACGGTCAAAATCCAGGGAGGTGTTCAAGAAGCCATTAGGTTGAGATTATTTCTATTTTCATTGAAGGATAGAACAAGAGAGTGACATTACAACTTGCCACCCGATTCCATCAGAATATGGGAGGAGTTGAGGAGAGCTTTCCTTACTCATTTCTTTCTCCAATCCAAAACTGCTAGGATCTTGACAGAGAACGAATGCTTGTGACAGACGACATGTGAGAATATATATGAAATGTGGGAAAGGTTCAAGGAATTGTTGAGAAGCTGCCCAAATAATGATCTTCGGCATTGGAGACAAATTCAAGCCTTTTATTTTGGCTTGGATCATAACACAAGAAGGGATGTGGATTCTGCAGCAAATAGAAACTTTATGTAAAAGACATATAATCAAGCTTTTGCTCTACTGGAGACACTGGCTCAGAACTGCTACAAGTGTCCAGTGGAGAGTTAGCTGCAAGAGGAGCTGATCAAGTTCTAAGTGTCAACCAGAATGATACTCTTGCTACTGCATTGAATGCCTTGGCAGCTCAAGTTGCTCAGTTGATGCCTAATCTGA
Source organism: Pinguicula primuliflora (assembly GCA_025802335.1). Lineage (NCBI taxonomy): Eukaryota > Viridiplantae > Streptophyta > Magnoliopsida > Lamiales > Lentibulariaceae > Pinguicula > Pinguicula primuliflora. The sequence goes on from JAOYMZ010000001.1 coordinate 1,659,433, forward strand.
AGTTTCAACAGCCTCCAAAAGCTTATGCAGTCCAAACACCTACTTGTGAGATTTGTGGAGGTGGTCACCATTTCAGCAACTGCCATGAATCCCCTCAAGTTGATATGAAGTAGTTGAATTATGTCCAAAATTAGAGATGACAACAAGGTGGATATCAAGGCCAGTGAGGTGGTTATCTGAACCACAATTTCAGAATGAATGATGCCCCAAGATTGAGTTGGAGCAACCCTCAAGGTGCTCTGAACTCTCACCTACTACAAGCTCCTAGACCTCACTATCATTAAACCACAAATGCAGCAAGAGGCAAAGAAGATGAGTTATTGGCTGCTCTGACTGCAGCTACACAAAAAAATAAGCATTTGATGGCTGATATGTAGAACTTCAAGGATGACACCCAAGACACCTTGAAGAAGTTAGAGAGTACAATTGGTTAGTTGGCTGCACAATTCTAAGAGAGGCCAAAAGGGACCTTGGCGAGCTTCACAGAGAACAATCCAAGGGAAAGTTGCCAAGCCATTACCTTGAAATCAGGTAGGGAGATAGAAGAACCAAAGATACCATCTGTAGTTGTGTCAGCAGTTGAAAAGATGGAAGAAGTGGAAGAATCTGAACAAAAGAAAGAGAAGTTTAGGCAGAGACAAAGAAAGAAGGAAAAGTGGGAACAAATTGAGCTTACACCCGAGGTCATGAGGAAGATGTCTTACCCTCAAGCAGCTCAGAAAGAGTATCTCAACTAACGATTCAAAATGTAACCTTACCAAAAAAAACAATTCAAAATGTTTTTGGATATCTTCAAGAAGTTTCGAATCAACATCCCCTTTGCAGAAGCTTTAGCGAAGAAGCCTACATATGCAAAATTTATGAAGGATATCTAACCCACATGAGAAAGATTGAAGAGGAGGGAACCATACCCCTAATTGCTGAGTGTTCTGCCATCTTGAGCAAACAAATTCCACAAAAGATGTTTGACCCTGGGAGCTTCACAGTTCTTTGTAAGATTGGAGAGCAAAATTTTGACAGGGTTCTATGTGATCTAGGGGCGAGTATCAATCTCATGCCCAGGGGCGAGTATCAATCTCATGCCCAGGGGCAGATCCAAAATTTGTAGATTGGGGGTGACCATTTCAAACCATGCCTCTTGAAATGATCTTTTATGCCCACTACAATCAGTTTGTCGAAAATTACAACGTGGTTGCGTAGGACCTCTTGTAACATAACGTTTTCTTAAATCATCTCTAAGCTCCAAAGGATAATCTTTGATTGGTCTACGTTTTCCCGGATCACCAATAACATCACTATCTAGTAACTCATGACTTATTCGAGATCTTTTACTACGATCAATATCATTCTCATTTACAATACCAGATGTCGACCCTTCCAATTGTATAGGAGTCTTCTTGAAAAAATGGTTAATCTTTTTCATAATGAGTTACCTAATTATAAAACCAAATGACCATCAAATACTTAGACAATCATACTTGTCAAAAAATTAAAACACACAAGGTTGCTCATGTCCGAACATAGTCACAACAGAATAATCCAAAAAACAGAATATGCTATGAATTACTAATCCAACCCGAATAATCCAAACCGAATATCATAAAATCCAATAGAGTAATGCACAATCGATATATGAAAACTAGAAGAAATATAACCTAAACCTTCATCATAAAATCCAACAGAGTAATGCACAATCGATATATGAATACATGATCTCCATTCTCATAAGCTAAACCTTCACCAATCGAAAATATCCAACAGAGTAATGCCTAAACACAATCGATATATGAAGAATTTTTCCATTTCCAGTGGAAGAAAGTTGAAACACGAAAAGATTCACAATTAAAAATCATGGAAACTGAACAAAATTCAAGAACAACCTTTGAGAGCAGGGACGCTGCTGAGATTGCCGTTGTTGTCCGGTCCGAGAAGCTCTATCCGCTGAGAAGCTCTGTCCGCTGAGAGAGTGGAATAATGAAATTTTGTTCTGTCCGCTGGGGTGCCTAAGCCCAAAGATTTTTTTTTATAAAATCAATTTTTTTAGGATGGGCTGGGGGGGCGCCTGGGCTCCCCCAGGCACCCAGGCCCATCCGCCCCTGCACACTAGCATGTGTACATGCCCACGGTCAATTTTTGTATTGTCGCGTTGAAGCCTTCAGTGTGGAAGTGCATCACGCTGATGTCTTCAGTGCGGATTAGTTGAAGGCTTCTATACGATATTTCATGTTCCCATTTTCTTGCTCTCTTCTGCGTTATTCGCTTCTGCGCGGCTCCTCCTATTTAAGTGGAATTTCTGGCTTCCATTTACCTATGAAATTTCCAAGTAATAAAACTTCTCTAAATTTATAGTCTTCAGATTTTTATACTCGTCAATAAACTTCGCTTCATCGTCCAACACAAGTAAGTGAGTCGTTGAATCAATAAGCACATTATTTGCCTCCATAAATGCTTTAACACAAAAATACTGTCCTTCCACCATGCTAGCTGATCTTTAACTTGATGATGATTTGGGGGATCAATGGCAAAGGAGTCATAGTAGGTTGAGCACAAACAACTTACTCTTCGCAAAGTTTACTTTCAAGCCCGAGCTTACTTCAATTAATCTAAGAATCATTTGATAGGTTCTGATATCCTCCATTAAACCATTTGTGAAAAGAAGGGTGTCGTCTGCAAACTGTTAATGAGTTACAGACAGACCATTGACATCAAATCTATATCCCACCAACTTTCCTTTATCCACTGCTTGTTCTATCAGAAGATTTAGACACTCAACAACTATTGCAAACAGCAATGGAGGTAAGGAATCCCCTTGTCTCAACCCCTTCTCCATATGAAATTCACTACAAGGACTACCATTGACAGTCACTATCATATAGCCAGTCTTAACACATTCTTGGATCCACTAGATCCATTTAGCACAAAAGCTCATAGATTCTATCATATTCCGCAGGAATTCCCAATTAATACTATCAAAAGCTTTTTGAAAATCCACTATAAATAGAGCACACACTTTTCTCTCACCTTTGCTTTATGTATGACTTCATTAGCAACTACTACACTGTCAATAATAGAACTCCCTGCTATAAAATAATAAAATGATGTGTGTCCAACTCATTTTCAACTAAAATGAATTGAACACCTTAAAATTTTAATTGGGGTTACCAAAATTAAAATTCTTCCCATGATTTGATTAATTTTAGAATTGTAGGTGATTGTAACAGGCGGATCCCTCACATTCCAATCTAAATAAACACTCATTTAGGCCCTTATACGGTATAACTTACTAATCTGATTGTATAGGGATCACTCAAACCGTTTGTTGAACAATATCAATTTTTGACAGGACAATTACAAAATCCATTATAATATTAATTTTGGCCGATATTATATTTGTTTTCGATATTATATTCCTTTCTATATGTATGGAGGAACATCCTTTTTGTAAATACTCATCCGTCGTTCTTGATATCCCCACCCGTCCCCATCCGTCAATCCATCCACAGTCCGGCAATCAAGATGTGCACGTTAGAGAAACGCGGCAGCCTCTTCCTTCTCACGCTCACCGGCGAAACAAAGAAAGACCAGGAGCACCGCCTCAGCCCGGACCTCATCACATCAATCCGATCTGCTTTGTCACAAGTCAAAGCACAAGCACAAGACGGATCGGCTCTCGTCACGCTTGCACAGGGGAAATTCTTCTCAAACGGATTCGATTTGAGGCACGCACAAGCCGTCGGCGTCAAGGCCGGCTCTCCCAAAGCCGCAATACTGGAGCTCGTGCGGATGGTGGATCTGTTCAGGGGAGTGGTCGCAGATCTGCTATCCCTACCGATTCCTACCATCGCCGCCGTAACAGGTCACGCTGCCGCAGCCGGGTTGATACTGGCCATGAGCCACGATTACGTCATGATGACATCGTCGAGGGGAGTGATGTACATGAGCGAGCTGGATATCGGAATGACACTTCCCGATTACTTCACGGCGCTGATAAGGGCTAAGGTTGGGTCCGCCTCGGCACGGAGGGATCTGCTTCTCCGTGCGGCGAAGGTGGGAGCAAAGGCGGGCGCTGAGATGGGGATTGTGGATTCGACCCACGATAGCGCGGAGGAGGTGTTGGGCGCTGCAATTCGGAAGGCCGAGGAGTTGGCGTCGAAGCGGTGGAGCAGGGCGGCGTATACCGGGATTCGGATCTCGCTGTACCCAGAGGTTTGTAGGATATTGGGGTTGAAAGATGAGCTTGTCATTCCATCCAAACTGTGAGAAAAAGAATGTTAGCAAATTGTATCAATAAGCAAAATTATTCAGACTTGGATTAGTAAGAATCTTTCTGTTGTTTGTGCTTGGACTTAATCCTTGCTGAAGAATTATTAAATTTCATTCGACTATATTTAGATTTTCTGGTGTTAAATCAGCTTTTGTCAATCTAATTTACATAGAAATTTGACCAATAATAGTGATAAATGGTGCCAATTTTAGGGTTTAGATTTAAATATTAAATAAAATTAAAAATTTGACCAATTATAGTGATGAACGGTGCCAAATTTAAGGTCTAGATTTAAATATTAAATAAAATTTTAATCCAAACAATTAAATTAAAATTCGTATAATATCATTCTAAAAAAGAAAGCTCCGTATTTGATTCAAAAGAAAATGTTTTTATGACTTGGAAATGGAGGGTCGGCCGGCGAGCCAACCCTATAGAGTTCCATAAATTCTGTCGGCCATATGTCTTGATAGCCATACAGCACTAGCCGCTACAAAGGCTAGCGTGGCATATTTAGCCAACCGACCCTTTTAGAAGTAAAAGATGGCAATGGGTCTAAATATATAGGAACGACGGGACATGTGTTTCTATCGAACAAGCGGTGTGGGATACTTTCTTCCCAAAGCAGCTTATATCTTGCAAGTTGTGGGAATGGGGATCGGGTTATGGGATTTTTTTTTGAAAAAAAAAAACAGAATTCTATTTTTTTTTGGTTAATGAAAGACCAAAGGTACACTGTTTTGTTTCCCGTTACATATAGTCAGTATTCGAGAAAGCGTTAGGCGGATTATGAGCGGACATGGACTGCTTAGCATCTAGGCGGCCTCCTAAGCCGGTAAATAAGCGGCCTAAGCGAGAATTCGGAAAATGCGAATGACGATATCCTAGCGCTTAAGCCGTGCTTATACGGCCAATGCGATCTACTTCATTTTGCAATAGTTCTCTCCAAATCCTTCTTCTTAGCACTAATCAGCCGGAAATCAAAACCTTACCTCTCAGCCATCAATTTTTGAATATGATACTGTGTAGGAAGAATTCTCCAGGGGCATCCTCGGAGCTCATTTTTGTACACCACCCAATGGGTGGTGTACAATACCAATATTCTCATTGGTTGGGAAATAAAAATGAGACCCACATAATTAAACAGCAATTCCAAGAAGCAGAATGTCAAGTTAAAACTCTGGAAGGTGAGAGCTCAAGATGAAACGATTCTTAATCAGTTCAAGGAGTGTACTGGAAAAATTTTAGATGCCTAAATAAGGCTTACACATCACATTTATACCTATTATCCACATGAAGCCTCTCTTCGATCCAAAGACTCTTCCAAAGAGACAGCATTACGGTGAGTTTCATCTGTTAAAATCCAAAAAGTAACGAAATTCCAAACTGAACCGATCTCTGTTACCTTTGTATGAGAACATAATTCAAAACTAGATTATGATAGGAAATAACAAAAAATTGGAATCTGTTGGAATCCCATCAAAATTGGAAGAAAAGGGAGAGGATTCATGAGAAGGATGCATCAGACGGGAGGAATGGGAAAGAAGAGTGAGAAGACGCGGAAGAAGATAGGCCGCGTTGAATCGCTTTAAAGATTTGGGAGGGCCGAAATGCTCTACATCGAAGGGGCAGGTAGAAGATTTGTAGAAGGGCCGAAAGGATTGCGCCTGCGGAGAGAAGGAGACACAGTGTGTGAGATGCACGCGTTGAACAAAAAAGTGAGAGAAGAAGTCATTTTATTATGTGGGCCCATCTTTATTTCTCAACCAATGAGAATATTGGTGTTGTACACCACCAAAGGAGGGTGGTGTACAAAAATGAGCTCGGCATCCTCGGCCAGTTGTGCTCTTCAGGAAATTAATTGTTTGATCTATAGCTACTTGCACATTTGTAAAATTTCTGTTCTTGCATCTCTATATCCCCATTTGCAATGCTTTTAGCATGCTATCTTCTGTATATCTGGTTTTATATGTAAAGGCATCAATTAAAACTTCCAGATGATTGCGGATCATTCCACCGACGCCCACTGTGTCCGAACCATCTGCAATATAACATGCTGTATAAAGTCTATAATGACCATCAGCTGGAGTCTCCCAGATTTGTTTTTTCAGCCTCAGAGTTGTTGTTGGCTTAGAGAATAAGTTGTTTTTGTTATGTATTGATCCTTGCACCCATTATTTATGAATTTTATGTTCTTCAGTTGAACTATGAGATGATCCATAAAAGATTACGTACATAATTCAAGCTTATGGTGACTGAGTGCTCATGCAGTATTTTAGTAATCGAATTCATATGCTAAACTGGTGAATTGATTAGTTAACCGTAGGGATGGACAAATGGGACGGTTCAGGAACCGTCTGGACCGAAAATCGGGAAATCGTTTTCCCGAAATTATCGGGAATTCGGGAAAACGGGACGATTCCGGTCCTGAAAATTTGATTCCCGTCGGGTATCGGGACGGTTCCGGGTACCATATACCCTTATCGGAAAATACCCGATAATGGACCGATAAGAAACCGATAAGGAATAAAACATAATTTTCCCGATAAGGGACCGTTACCGTCCCGATAAGGAACCGATAAAGGTTTAATTTAAAAAAAAAATAAAAAAAATAAAATGAATTAAAAGAAAAAATTCCTTATCGGTTCCTTATCGGTCTCTTAGCGGTTCCATAACGGGAATGTGGAATCGATAAGGAACCGTTCCCGAACCGAATCGATACCCGTATTCCTGATTTTTTCGGGAATGTGGATATTCGGGACGATTCCGGTTTCGATTTTCCGGTCCCGAACTTTAACGGAACGGGTATTGCCAATACACGTCCCGAATTCCCGTTTGTCCACCCCCTAGTTAACAATGTATAAGTTTAGGGCTCAATAAATTTACATATATAAATGCTAGGTGTACCAATTTTTTTAATACAAACTTTATACAACTAATATTAAATTTAATTTCATTTAAATCATATTTTTTTAAATTATAACACATCAATTTAATAAGTGTTATTAATTTGTACACAAAAATTTTATACACCTATCATTTTTGATAAAAAAAAATGAAACACATTATTACAAAAGCCTCTATTTCATAAATAACGAAATATAATCTTTACAAAAATATTTTGTAAATAACTGAGGTGACTTTCGTCTTCATTCTACTATCATCTTGAACAAAGATTTGGGATTAAATTTTCTAGAAAGGGAACTCGGCTGCAGTGGTTGGATTTGGGGGCATCAACGTATCATGAGTTCACGGAGGTCAATATTTTTCTCTCTCTGATTTGAGCTAATATGTTTCGCACAGTTGCTTGAATCTTCATTTCATTGCATAAATCCTGGAATTAATCCTCTGGGAGGGTGAAAGAGGTTGGGAATCGTGGAAAAGAACGGCAGTGTGACCAAATGTATTTGATACTGTTCTCGTTTGATGTAATGTGATTATACGGTTATGATTATTTTTTAGCACGAGTCCGTGTGGATCAAGATCTTTACCTTTGTAACCACGATCCAGAAAATGAAAAAAAAAAAACGATCACTGCCGAGAAGAATATTTTTAATAAAAAATTTTGATCAGCTGATTTTTGGAGGGTAGCAGGATTTGTGTTGGTGGATGTGCATTTTGGTTTCTTCTTGCAGCAATGGAGTATCCTCTAAGTTGGAAAGCTATTTTAGAATAAATGACTGAATGTGATCTCAATTTGCAATCTTCGACAGCCATTATTATTATAGGCCAACATTGAAGCTCTCATTGTCTCGTTTTGCTATATGATAGCAAGAAATTCTTCTTGATTCTCCATGAATGGTTGGAACCGCATCCAATTAGAAACCAAATAATTAAATTTAAGTTGATAGTGTAAGGATCACTTTGTTAAGGAGGATAGTTACCGATTTACTTAATTGCCTATAATATTATCTTATGCTTGACATGCATTTTTAGATTACTGGGGAAAACTACCCTTTGCTGGCCGATGAATTGCAAAAATGCATGCTAATAGCTGGTTGTACGTTTCTTGTTTTAACATGCTTGCATGAATTTCCGTGTTAAGTTATTTGAGGAGCTCTTTACGATACAGGGATCATCGGGCCTCAAGGTCTGCACTTCTTGACAACATAGACAGCCTTGAAGCGGGTGGTTTTAGGTCTGCTTCTTCGTATTCAAGTGATGAGCATGAGAATGAGAAAAATTTGGGTAGCTTGCAGGATAGAGTCAGCATTTTGAAAAGAGTGAGTATCCCACGCTATCTATTTAAACCTGACATCATTGCTAGCCTAAAAGTAATTCCCGGGCATAGTTCTCTGTCACTTGGCCACTTGGGGGCTGTACTTCTTCAGAAATTTCTAACTAAACTAAGGCAATAGGCAAGTAATTATCTAGTGTCACGGATGCAGCACACATAAGAGGAGTATATTACTCTGGCATGTGCACTTCCAATTAAAGGGGAGACTCAATAACTAAATGTCTACCGTATACTCCCTGGTGTGACGGATGCTTTTAGCTTTATGTTTCCCCCATATGTCTCGGCTTTACATATAACAATCTTAGGATATGAACGATCACGTTAAAAAATTTTCACTTTTGTTTCTTATATACTCCTAGTCCTAATCCACCAAATATAACAGTACATGATCTCCGTGTCATTTTGTCAGGAAGTGAGAATTTATGTAAAACGTCGTGTTTTAAGTTACTTCGTTCCTCCAGTAAAAATGAGCATCAACTTCTGGTGATAAATATATTAACTTAATTAAGCTAATTATACTTAGCTTGTTATATTATGAATTATCAAAAGCATAATTGATATATCCTGAAGTATAGCTGCATTGAGGTGCAAAGCTGATATCTTTACGTGAAGTCTCCACATTTTCCAATTCATGGTTTCACGAGACTAGGGATAAATATATATTCATTCACTCACGGAAGTTCTTGCTGTCTTCTAATTAGATCGATAAATTTTCTCGCAATATATGACTGATGAAATTAGCTGTAACTTACTAAGGGAACAAGAGAATGTTTTGTTACAAGGTGGATATGCATTTCTATTATTGAGGCAAAAGTCTTTTACATTTTAAACTTTGATGCAACATTTACTTGAGAGGAAAGAAAATTACAATACCCTACATATTGTTCTCATTTGTAGTAGTAACTATGACTGGAATTGAATGCAATACTACACCGGACCAATGTGAATATGGCTTGTGTTATCCAATTTCTCGTGTATCTTTCATGTATCACTATGCTGAAATGACATTTATTGCACAAGAGCTGAAAGATAAGTCATGCTGGCTATATTTGTTCCTCATATCTATTCGCATCCGAGGACTCGACAAGGTGGGTGCTAGTCAGAGATTGTTTTCTGGTTTGATATATTCAATGTGAAAACTCAAAAGTAACCTAAGCACCTGAGTGGTCATAAATTTCAGAAAGCTAATCGGGGTTACTATCTTAGACCATTTCAGGGATAGCAGGCACTTTGCACCCTACTCTCATTTCTCGTTATAGGATTCTTATATCATAAACGAAATCAAACTGCTTTTGTGATATTGACGAACAATAATGATAGATGCACCATAAACATGTGTGATCCCAATAACCGTGACACATGTACATATTCTATTGGTTGTACTTATACATAATTATGTACACCTATCATTATTGATTTACGAAATCAAACTGCTTTTGTGTATTTACATCTGTCAAATGTTACTTTGAAAACTTATGATACTCGAGAAATCAAGTAACAAGTATCGTTATCGGTTCCTGCTACAGTTGACGGGGGACATACATGAGGAGGTGGAGAGTCACAATCGCATGCTTGATCGAATGGTATCCTAGTTCATGATTGCTGCAGGCAAATAATACAGAACAAACCTTGGTGCTCATGTTATCCGCTGCATTTTCTAAACTTCTAGGGTAATGAGATGGATGCATCTAGAGGGATCATGTCGGGAACGATGGATCGTTTCAAAATGGTAAACTGTATCAGTACTTCTGTATCTTTCTGGTTCTTACTGCTTTTGTTATCGTCACCTTGTTGTTTGATGGATTCTTAGGTGTTTGAAAAGAAGTCCAATAGAAGAATCTGCAAACTGGCGGCATACTTTGTGTTTGCTTTCTTCTTGATGTACTTTACGTTTCGGTGAGTATTAACTGCTTGGTTTTATTGGTACCACAGCATTGTAATTGTAACAGACACTTTTTTTTAACAGTAGCATTATACTGTCTAAGTTTTTGTTACGCCGTTTCTCTTGCTGAGTACATATGTTCTGGATCATGAAATTATACTGTTGAACTAGATGATGTTTGTCATTTCAGTTCACGTTAGATGTTATTTTGTTTTGTTTTTTTGTACATTAGCTGTGGTTCGTATCTGGGCATAGTTCAGTTTTTTATCTTTTGATGCGAGAACAGTAATGTTATGTGAATATAGAAATTCAACCAGTCTTTGAGTTCCAAAGGATACTCAATCATTTAACGGAACTTATACGGGAGCGGGGGCAGAAGAGCACTGTATAGTATACAGTGCCAAGTGGCATTATGAGATTAGTGCGGCAGGTGGGCCAGTGTTTAACACTTTTGCGTGGGCACGTTTGTAGGCCAATCCGGCAGTGCCACGACTGCACTGCACACTATACAGTGAGTTACCTCACTGTATACTCCCTTCCGAACTTATACCTCTATAAGATGAAACTCCCATATCAGGAGTTCACTATTTGCTTGTCATTCATGCGTATAAAATGGAAAAGTATTTCAGCATTATTGGCAATTTACGTGCTTCCTGGAGTTGATTACCTGTTTAATTTTGCAGGGTTCTATTTTATTTCGTGTATAACTAGAGCACCCTTTCAATTAGCCTATTGTGGATGGGAATCAACCATGATCGTAGATATTGTTTTGTTCTCCAGCATTTCATTCGTGAGGAGCCTCGTATAAAGAAACCTGATGTATATCGTTTCCGACATACGCGTACCAGAAACTGCAATAGCAAATGTGCTATAAGACAGTTTATTGGCGATTCTTACTTTGCACGGGTTCGTATGTTAGTGTGTAGTGACACTGAAGCTAATCTATGTACCAATTTTCACCTAGAGTAATTTTCAAGTGCCGAATGGTACAGTACCGAATGACACCATACCGTGCCGAATAACCCTAAACTATAACCCTATTTAAATGGTATAAATCCAAGAGCGAAATATAAACCCAAGACTAAACCCTAAAATTCAAGGGCTAAAACCTAAAAACCCAAGGGCTAAATCCTAAAAACCGAAGGGTTAATCCGTGGTTGTGTCTCGACCGTCGGATGCAGATCAGACGGCCGAAGATGCATATTCGGCACGATAGGGTGTCATTCGGCACCCTACCATTCAGCATTTGAAAATTTGTGTTTTCACCTATACGCGGAGTTAATTGATCTTTATGAAACTATAGATGATAAAATGACTGTTTTTAAACCATAAAAGTAAAATAATTTTATCTCAATTTAGGGTTTATGGTCTCCAAAGGCGCAAGTTTTACTTGTTTGTATATGGATTCTGTGGGGTTTTTTGTGTGAAAATATGGTGGGCATGACCCTCCGGGCTGCACTAATCCATGTGACCCATTTAAACTCCACTCCATATGGACAGAGTAGTAAACCTGTGGTTGTGAGCCTTACAAATTATTTGCACATAATGGAATCAATTTTGAACTTTTTGCTCTTTTAGAGTTTTTAAGTTCAAATCATCACACACTAGGCCACCTTTTAGATTAATCATATCAAAATGATTCTAAATCATCATATATTAGGCCGCCCTCGATCTAGTTTGGATTTTAAGGCTGTTAGAAGGGCAAATCCTAACATTTTCTCTTCTTGCCTCAAACGGTCATGTTGCTTTATGCACGGTTAGTGTCTCTTTCCCGAATCAGCCACAAATGGTCTCCTTGGCTCGAGTATGCATAAAAATTCTATAGTACACGTTCAAATGTTGCACTTGACCAACAAAACACAATTAAGCACATAATAAGGTGTAAAATGACGGATTAGGGCATAATTAATTGAAAATACTAATCTACATGAGCTCAAAACATGATATAAAATGAGCTCATCAGAGCGTTAAAATGAAAGTTTAGGAACGGTTTATGAAAATATTCAACATGAGAATTCCAAAATCGGTCTAAATTTTTTTTAGCATTTTACTATTAATAATATTCAAATTTCTGACCAAAATTATTTCCTCATATGATCTCCCTTGTTCGATACGGATGGGCTCTAAAGAGTAGAGAGGGTAAGATGTACAACTGATAAATGCACGTTAAGGTAAGGGCATTGTAATGCCATGTAGCCAGTGATTACTGGACTAGCTAGGGATAAAAATGGGATGGATTGGGTCAAAACCACCCCTGACCCGCCCCGCCCTGTGCAACCTTCCACGGGTTCGATCGGGCCAAACCCGTTCTGGTCCAGAAAAAAATCAAAATTTTAATCTTAATATTACCAAAAAATACATAAAAAATTAATGTAATGGTTATAAATAATTATAAACAAAATTAAAAAATAATTATATATACATAAATGGTTGGGGCGAGTCCGGGGCAAGTTGCTTACCCCTGCCCCAGACTTGCCTCTTTCCCCGCCCTCGGGGTGGGTTCGGATAAATCTACTGGGGCGAGGCAAAATTTCCAACCCTAGGACCAACCCTAACGATGCCATTGGGATGATTTGAATTTTTTTAATTCAAGTTTTTTGTTTGGGGAGTGGATGGAACCCACCTCCACTCCACTTCTCTCACCATTCTCCCGACTCCCTATACCAGCTAGGTTGCCTTGTATTTTTATAAATTATGTATCCTTATTTAATATAATTAATACCTACAAAAAAATTCTCTTATTTTTTTGATTTCATTGATATTCTGGGTGCAAGCTAAAAATCAAATTTTAATTCATATAAACTCTAAAACCTACAATGGTATCATTTTTATTTTTTGAGATTGATATTAGGGACTAGTCCAAACTTTAAAATACTATTATTATAAAAATACTATTTTTAAATTTATATTACGATATTTTTATGGCCGTAAAAATTTAAAACTCTATCCTATAAATCCTAAAAATTAAATAGTATAAAGTTTAAATTATATAATCTGAAAAGTTATAAATTTCCATTCAAAACTGTTATTTAATAATAAAAATAATACAAAATAAGAAGAAATTAAATAAAAAAAGTTGGACAGTCTCATAGGCGCTGGGCCATCTCGCAATTTCGTTAAGGTTTTACAACCTACGGAAACTACTTTTGTCGATGTTTTACAACTCTTTTTTTTTTCGAACATCGAAAGTCACAAATCCCCTAAAATCTCTCGTCCCGACAGTCTTTTGAAGTACCTCGAAATCTTAGGCAAAGGGAGAGCAATGGCGGTGCTGTCTTTTATCGGTCGATTGCTGTTCGTATCTGTCTTCGTACTCGCCGCTTACCGAGAGTAAAACTTCGGATTCTTGACTCAACTTGACACTCAATCTCTGATTCTTGGTTGTTTTGCTATCTGTTACTTTCTAACACTTGTGCCGGTATGGTTATGTGCAATGTCATCTGATTTCTTTTGGTACCTTTTTGTTCTTTCTATGTTTGTAAGCTCAGCTGGTCTTGGTCTTTTTGTTGAGATTTATTGTCAATGTATCATAATCTGAAGTTGATTCTTGCTGGTTTTAGAATATTTCTGTTAAAGACCTCAAATTCTATGAGATGTGATGTTTTTTTAGAATCTCCTCGAGGATTCGGATGATTTCTTTTCTCACTGCTTAGATTTGCGTCTGATTGACTGATTTAGTCTGAATCTTCCGAAGGCTTGTACTTTTCATGTCTTTGCTGAGTTGTTTGGCGTAGAATATACAAATTAATCAAATGTCACTTTCTAGGACTTCAAGGATAATTGATATATCTTGTTAGGACGGGAAAGAGGAAATTTAACTCTGCAATTCACCATATTACAAGTGCTTTAGATGTACATTTATCTTTCTCGAGCTTCATCTTTTGAATATGAAGAATGAAATATGCATTATGGTCATGACAATCTGCATCGGAATAGTGATGTTCTGGTGTCGAAAATTTTGACTTTTGCACTCACGTAGGCTCGTTTTTTGTGGTAAAAGAGGATTAGGTTAATGAGGATCTCTTCATTGCTGAAATATAGTTACACATTTCCAACTTGTTCGGTTCAATTTGACCTAAAAAAATGAATCTCTAGGCAAAATATGAACTAGATGGTATTTGTATAAGCTCCGCCAAATCACCCCTGAATTGTTTGTGGTGAATATAACACCTTTTTAAGTAAAAATGCATGAAGTTGAAATTTAAAATTCCAGACAAGGGCATGCATGGAATGAATTATAAATAGCTTATAATTATTTTTTACGACTTCCTAACTGACCTTGTTTGTACTGTTTCATATTATCTTCCAAATTTCTAGAAATTATAGATGATAGTTCTTTCTATTTTGAAATCATTGGTATTTGGTTTAGTTGTTGTGGATGTATAAGCCTCCCTAGGTCAAAGTTTCACGTATGTATAAGGCGCCTTGTAATTCATCATATTTTAATTATTTGTAGGTTCAATGAATTTGGAATCGATGGCGGGCCAGCAGCAATACAGTTGAAGCCAAAGTTCGATGCATTGGCAAAACATGTTGCAACTCACACTGGGTTTCAAATTCCATCTGTAGAAGTGAGGATCACTTTTATAACTTATTTTGAAGGCAATATATGAGTATTCGCGGCCATAACTTGAATTATTATTTCAGATGAAAGATTTGATCTTCGGAGCAATAATCTGGAAGGCACTTGGAAGCTTTTTGTTCATCTTTGGTAGCTCTTTTGGAGCAGTAATACTTGTATGTTCCCTTTTCTATGTTTAAATCTTATCTGTATTTTCATTAGGTTGCGTACCCTATGTTAGTTTTTAGCCAGTGTACACAGCTTGATGATGTACACTAGCTAAAAACTAACCGATCCATCTACACGGCACTGCTCGGAAGGCACCGCTTCCACACCACACTCTCACAACAGTGAGAGTGAGGCCCACACAGAAACACACACCAATGCAGTGCTTTCCGAGCGGTGCCGTATAGCGCTATCCAAAACTAACATGGGGTAGGTGTACACAGCTTAATGATACATACAAAAAAAAAACAGCTTGATGATGTTTACTAAGAGTCTCTCTCTCTCACGCATACAGCTCTTGCATCAAGCAATAACTCTACCCATCTTGTATGATTTCTACAATTACGATGCTGACAAGAAGGAATTTGCTCAGCTCTTTGTCAAGTTTACACAGGTAGTTGTTTCAATCCCAGCTGGATGCAATAGATATGTTTCCATCACTTATTAGTTTTTCCTTCCCCTGATCTTACGAACTTTTGCCAGAACTTATCTTTACTTGGGGCACTGCTCTTCTTCATCGGGATGAAGAATTCCATGACAAGGAGATCAACGAAGAAGAAGTTTGTCAAAAGAAAAACGAATTAAAAGCACAAACTGCTTTGATCTGTTGTTCCCAATGCTGTATAACTAGATCAACCATGTGGCTTCGTTCTCATTTCGCTTCGCACAAACTATTTTATCTAATTATCTTGCACATTTGGGTAGGGCACATTCTGTATTTCGTAGAAGTATTTTTTGCGGATTATTAATTACTTACACAGGAATCAATCGACTTTTCGCATCTATGATTCTGTACATTACCTTTTGCATTTGGGACATTGGTTTGAGATGGGCCGTCAATTTTGATATTTGATTTGATTTGATTTGATTTGATTTCAAATTTGATGCACCAAATGTTTGAATATAGATTATATTTATTTCATTTGATTTGTTTGATAGTCGTTTGATTATGAAATAATGGATAGTTAAATGATGGTGTAATGATCAAAGGATGGTTGGTCTCGTGATCTTGAGAGTAACAATTTAATTCAAAAGTTATGTGTTCAATTTCCTTCATCGACATGAGTCTGTTACATATGGTTTGACAAGTATAATTTATCTTTTCATCGTGGTTTGCAGGCTATTACGATTGGACATTGTATTTAACTATCTTGGTGTGATTCACATACGTTATCAAAAAAAATGGTGTAATGATAGATTTTGTATTCTAGATATATAGATACATTGTGGTCAGGCTTTACACGGGCTTTCACCCTGTTTCTCTTTGTCATACTGCACTCCTACAAAAAGAACAAAACTAGTGTAGTATATGGTTATTTGTGCGCTACAAAATTATTGAATACTAAACTAAGAACAAGTAAACCAGAGAATTCAAGCGAGAGAAACTCTTCTAGTGACCTTTTTGTTAGTGAGAGATGGTCTTGAAGTCATGTGGATCATAGGTGTTTTCTTATGATTGTGTTGATACTTAGGGAGTGTTTGGCACAGCTTTTCAATGCTCCTTTCGTCTTTTCCATAGCATAAGCTGTTTTTTGGGTGTTTGGGAGCACGTCTACAAAAAAGTAAAAAAAAGAAGCCAAAAGTCAGGTGAGAGTGACTTTTGAATTACTTTTCGCAGTGACATTTTTGAAATTAATTGGAAGTTCCAAAATGTACACAATTATCCCTGCCCACAATTAAATTCGAGGTTATTAGTGTCTTTTTATTTTTATGATTTAAAAAAATTACTTTTCAAAGATGTTTGTAAACATACTCACATTTTAACTTTTTTAAAGGCACAGCATTATTTCCAAACATATACAAACTTCTTTACAAAGCTCATTTTTTTAACTTTCTCTATCCAAAAGTCCTTCTGTAAAAGCATAAGCTCTCCCAAACACTTCTTTAGTATTTGTAACTTACTACTGTATTTACTATCCCTACTACGGAGTAATTTTCGTATGCACAGTCTTATATGTACGGTAAAAAGTACAACCCATACTTGCCATCATCCGTTTTCGAAATTGGTCGCACCATTAGAAAGCTTATACATTGTAGATGAAAATCCCCATGCTTTGGTCCGGTT
>JAOYMZ010000001.1:1676766-1704555 GCA_025802335.1 Pinguicula primuliflora
TGGGAGATTGGTTCATTGCGTTGAGGTTTAGGGTAGCCTCTACTTCAGATTGTCCTCCTGATAAGAACTGGAACGAAACAAAAGAGTTCATGCAAAACAATTGTTAGACCATTCAGAATTCGGATAAATAGTATAGTCTGATGGAGATTAAATTATAAGAGAAGCAAAAGCATCAGATTACTTCTGTTGTGTCTCCAGAAATTACTTGAACAAATAAAGAACTGGCAATGGAAAATAAACAAGCAACCCGTGAGTATGAGAGGTGAAACTCAAGTAAAATGGACTGTTGGTTCTAACGCTAATGTAAAAACTAGGAAAAGTCCTTCAATAAACATACGAGGTCAAATACAAACCAGACTTCTCTTTATCAATACCGGCAAATGGAATAAGATGCATGACCGAGACAAACCAGGTGAAAAATTATTATTACTGTCGGTTGCCTATTGCAAATTTTATAAGGACGACTAAAATTTCTGATGCGTCAAGATACTACCAGTTTTTCTGCCGGGGTTTATGCCGTTGTCTACATAACTTGATAAATGCATGTCGGACTTGATTACAGGGGAGTAAAAGAAGATGCAGGGATAAAAATTTTGCTCTAAGCCAAACCAAAAGCAATGACAAGTTAAGTATTAAAAGGAACAAAGTCTAATTACCATGATTCCCGGAACTGCTGGAGGTACTCTTCTTTTCAGTAGATTAAGGGTATACTGGGAAATGGTTCCTGGAGAAGCCTTCTCTTTGTGTTCGGCCCCAGGAGTTACCATGCTAGGTTTAAGAAGAATTCCTTCGAAAATAACATTGTTCTCCGCCAAGTAGTAAAAGACCTCTGCCCACACTTTCTCTGCCACTTCAAGAGTTCTGTCGATAGGGTGATCTCCATCAAGAAGAATTTCAGGTTCAACAATAGGCACACGACCATTATCCTGCAAAAGAATCCAATATTTTATATCACATCATCAGAAAAAATGTCATCAACATCATAAATAATTACATATGCAAATATGCTCAAACAACTCGACAGGACAGTATAACCTAGACAAAGATGAGAGAAGCAATCTTATGTCAGAATGTATACCTGAGAAATGGCAGCAGAACGAGCAAGACCCCATGCAGCTTCTTTAACAGTCAAAGCAGATGGACCACTGGGTATGCTAACTAGTTCTCTGTAACATTGAGCAGAACGAGAAGCGAGCCCATCTAATCCCTCACACATGTAACATACAAAAACTGAATCAAATGACAGAACAGATGGTATTGCCATAGATCTGGGTATAAAAATTCGCTTTGGCATGGTCAAACAGGGCAAGCACTTATCTGATGTTATATTTTCGAGTAGAATTGAGAAAACAAAACAATAATAAAGATTTTACAGTTTATCTTTCGTACGGAGCCAAAGAGCCAAACGCACAAACTAGACGGACAAACATGGAAAAGAATTTAGTGCAAGCTCACATGCTTCATAGCAAAGAAAAGGGTAATTAATTATCAATCTACGGAAGTCAATAAATCAACAAAGTAGATTACCGATAATAACAAAGCAATTTCAAGCGCCTGCGGATCTCTAAAAGTAACATACGCGGTCTTCGATTGTCCTGGCTCTCTGCAACAATCGAAAAAAAGAAGCGAATGATAGCGTTTGACCCAATTCAACATCTCTAGACTACATCATATTTTGAATCTCACCCAAAACAACCCTCTTCTTTTTGCTCTGCCCGAAAGCCAGTGGCTCCTCCGCCGCCGTCTTCCCTGCTGCCGAACGAGTGACCCGCTTGCAATTTTTTTGGTCATCCCTACATATCGGTTTTTTTGGGTTGGCTGAGGACTGCAAACATCCCGGCGGCCGTGGGAATTGAGGAAGAACTGGAAGAAACCGGTGGTATTGGAAGAACGGAAGAAGAGGCAGAAGGAAAAGGAGAGGATGATTTGTAAATTTGAGGAGGGTAATAACGTAACAAATTGTTAACTTGCTTGGTCAGATTACAATCTCATAAATTATTCCAGTCTACAATCAGGAGAAAAAGGCGGGTCACCCTTAAGAAATCTTAATGACCCGGGAAATATAACTTTTCTAGTGAACAACCCAATCTCTCATTTTTTGGAAGATATCAGCCAGATTTCTAATACTATCTGATAAAGTGAACACTACCATAGTATCCAGATATGTCCTGATATGTTTGATATGGAATCATGAAATTTTAATTTTTTTGTGATAGCTGGTAGGTTTGATTTGTCTATTTTTGGTTCTAGAATGATTAGGATTTTTATTGTATGAAGTTTGATAAGAGTTTTTAATCTATTCAAGGAGAGAGTGTTACATATTCCTCTAATGTTCCAGCAAAGGGCATTCATTGTGATTTTTTTTTTGTGTGTGTGTGTGATATTGAGTCAAATATAATTGATTGTAGTTGCACATTTTCGCATATATTGGTGAATGTGTGTGTGCAAACGACATATAACAATATTTCTAACAAGTTTTTCCATGCACGCCAAGAAATCAAATCATGATAAAATAGAAATGCTTATCGAACTCTTTGGCAATTAATTCCCTCGCATTCGTATCCCGATGATTCGAGGAATGAAATTCATAATTACGACTTAACCTTATTCACCGATGAAACTCTCTCATCCCTACAGATCACTATAGCTTTGAGATAGATTTGGAGGGTTCTTTTTGATCCGTCCTATCAATTGGACCATCTCCCCATGTTCTTGCATTTGTGTGTTGCCCTTGTCAAGAAGGTCTCTACACGTATTCTCAACTTGCCCTTTGTCTTGCTAATTGATTTTTAATATATGTGTAGAGCCAAAACAGTGACCACTTCGATTCGATCAGCCATTTCCCAAGAGATTAGTCAAATGAAAAACAAGTGAGTACTAGTGACCACTTTCATGCACAAACTCTATATAACTCCCAACAAAATCCTCATTTCATTCTCCACAACACAAACTGCAGCAACAAAACAAAGCACAAAAAAAAACACTCTTCAGTCACATTCCTTCTGGAAATGGGATTCAGGCTAAGTGGGATGAAGGAAACAAGAGCAAACAAGATCCCAAAAGGGCATTTTGCCGTGTATGTGGGAGAATCGTATACGCGGTTCGTGATCCCGGTATGGTATCTAAAGAACAGTTTGTTCCAAGAGCTGCTGATCTTGGCTGAGAAAGAGTATGGATACAGCCATCCCATGGGCGGGCTCACGATCCCGTGCTCCGAAGATTATTTCAGCAGCTTAATCTCTCAGCTGAACTTGGCACAACAGATGGTCTCATGACATGAGGTGGAGAAGGTGTCTCTGATTGTAAACTAATAAGGATCATGAATGTTTATAGTGTCGGTTTAGAGAGTTTTGGACTAGATTTTTTTTGAATGAAATGGAAAATATGAATACACTGGTGGTGCTTGATCCAATGGTCATGAATCATGATCAAGTTCTTTAAATAAAAAATTAAATTACTTAACCCAAAACAAATACTGCATCTACATATTAATATTTTTAGACATCCCAATGGCCACATTTTGGATATTTATACTGCATCTGCATATTAATGTATAATTATATATATGTGTGTTTGTCCTCCGATACACTCAAATGTTCAAATAATTCAATTGAATAAGAAAAAAAACTTATAATAATATAATTTGGACAAACCGAGTTTCAATTTTAAATCCACATTTGACTAGGGCAACTGACTTTGATGTGTAACATCTCATGTGTTTATGTTTCTAAATCTTCACACCCACTTTGTTGGTTTATCCATCAAAGTTAGGGTTTAGATGTATACTTTTCAACAATGGGATGCTTTCTTCAAAGCCGAACTTTAGCTCATCATCCTTGTATTCATACTTTCAACAACATTATAAGCCAAATTGTTGCCCAGTCCACTCCAGTCGGATATGCCACATTGTTGTCCTACCCAAGTGGTTAAGATCACAGGAGAAGTAGTTGTTGGAGATATTTGTCCCATCCATACCGATTACAACCATAGAAATTGATGCTTAACTCTATTGTCTTGCTAACCCGGTTTTTAAAACTGTAAACTCATATTCATTATATATTAGCTTATACGAGCACACACGTACGAAACCGAACCCACTTAGGTCGAGTTTATTCCAAATTTCAACGGAGCTATGGGACCCTAGCGCCCCTCACCCAGATATCACCTCACTCCACTCATTCTTTTTTATAAGTAAGTTGTTTCTACCGGATGTTTATCCATTTCATCTTAATTATGGGATTTATATGTTTATCACTTACGCTACTATGGGATCGATCTCACCCTACACTACACCCAAGTTTTGGCCTTTTGAAATTGATATTTTCTTGCTTGAACTTCTGGCATCCTAATGAAAGGCCGGCCCACCATAACGATACCTCTGCGTCCGCTGCTGGTTTTAGATGATTGTTAGTTGTGAGGGCAATGGCATCTAAGAACTCACATGGTTATGTATAATTCTCCAGCTCATTTTTAAGGCCTCTAGGCTTCTCTCTCTCTCTGTGGATATATGTTAAGTGTGCAGAATGGCCTACCACTCAAGAATGTAAAGTTCACGTTGGGAATTATTGTTGAAGGAATGGAATCTAGCCGACACGAAGGGGTCCCGAAAACACAAAATCTGAGTATCTCCACACCACATGCAGATCAAAAGACATCAAGCAAACTATCGGCTCGCAAATATTGGTACCTCAAAGTACAGTGGAAAGGATAAGCATTTAATAAATAGTAATGCTGCTGATAGTAATAATATTTATCCATTCGATTCAGCATATTTAAGTGGTTTATGGCTTATAACAGATGCTAATACCTTGTTCAGATGCATGCATATTCACAGGGCAGAGGCAAAGGCTGCATATCCACAAGTTTTTGAAAAAAGAAAATATTGCATGCATCATGTTGCTGATTAAAAGGTTCATTGGAAGTTGGAACCCCCCAAAGTTTTGACTTTCTTGTTTATGCTTGGTATTATTTTAAGGTCATCAAGCGGCAAGAAATCCAAGTCTTGACAAATCCATGATATGTGCAGTGTTTTGTGTATGGCCAAGCTGGTGAAGAAAAGCTTGACAATAGGGGCCTCATATCTCAATTATGAGGCATTGTCCCCAGAAATTATCCAGTCCAGAATTCTATGTCCAGATTAATGATCTTACGTCCGGAATAATAATCCAGACCATCCAAGTGTTGGCAATCAATGACCACAATTATCATTCTGGACCTAATTCATTAATCCGGACATAAGTAGTAATTCAATGACTACTTACTTAATATTGTATGACTCATCAGTCATCACACTTACCGCTAGAGTTGACAATTTGGATCCGGCCCCACGGGTCACCCTGGACTCGTCCCAGCACGGGGTGGGTCCGGCCGTCCCCATAGGCGCGTTTGGGGCAGGGGTGGACGACCTGCTGATCAACCCCGCCCTTTAAATTAATATATAATTATTTTTTATATTCATTTATAATTATTTATAGTCTAAACCTTTATTTTTAATATATTTTTTGTAATTTTAATTTAAAAATTAATTTTTTTGGGAATGTGATGGGTTCTACCCGATCCGAACCGTAGGCCCGACATTCAAGGGGCGGAACGGGTCCGAGTCGCCTCGCCCGTGTCTGGATTCTTCACCATTGGCATGGGTCTAGAGCAGTTGTGATCCGCCCAACTTCATTATTATTCCTGCTTAAATTTGAGAATCCCTTCTTAGTCATATAATATAACAAAAAATTTCAACTGTATTATTAATAAGGTGTGAAGGATAAAATTGTTGTGAAATCTTCTGCTCCAGAGCTTCAGATCGACTAAATGATTACAATCTAGACCGAAAATCTAAGGATACATATTTTAAGTTTGGAACATAATCATTTTGTTGTGACTATACAATTTGCAAGAGAAGATTTTAAAAAAAAAAATCCCAATATAAATATGAATCTCAATCTTTTTTTTTTAAATTAAAAAATGTTCTCACTCAACTTCAACGGAACATTCCTCACTTTAATCATAACATTTACGCAACCTGCGTACTGAATCTCCTCACTTTGCAATGGATCGATGGCGTCTGCTCGCTCGTATCTGCAGTGCATTTCGTGTTTATATATATATATGTGTCTGTTTGGCCGGCGGTTGATTATGAGCTTTCAACTCTTTTGGACGCATGTGGGAGAATTTCTCCCCGTGGGGAAGTTTGAATATACTTTGGAACCACTATTTTCCTTTTGATTCCGGGCCGGTTCTTGAAAATTTCAGCGGTTAGGTAAAGCATTTATTGCTTGATTTGCAGTTATTATCGTATCTGAACTTGTATTCCGAACTCTTTCTTTCTTCTGCTGCTCTTCTGGATGTGTTATGCTTGTGACTGAAATTGCAGGGAAGTTTCGGGGAGATGAAGCGTGGGAAAAAGTGAGTATTCGTTGCGTTGTCGATGAGAAACCTGATTTCTGCGTCCTTTGTTTCAAATTTTGCTAGATACTCGAGGTTGTTTTGTAGAATAGTTCATGCTCACACAAGAAAGCTATTTGCATCACTAGGAATGAGACATGTGAAGTGCTATGTCCTTAGATTTCAAGAAATTTAGTTTACGAAGTGTGTTCTATAGTCCTTGTCTCCTGTTTTGATTAGTTGTAACTGTATAACCAAATTTGCTTAGATCTCCCAGTCAAGAATCTGAGGCCGCCAACTCGGAAGTGGTGGAAATGCTAAAGGATTATTACATCCCTGATTACATACTTGTCGCTGATTCAGAAACAAAACAAGGATATGCTGCTCCTGATTGTCCTGTGATTGTATTCATCAATTCGAAAAGTGGTGGACAGTTGGGTGGTCAACTCTTAAAAACATGCCGTAGACTTCTCAATGGACATCAGGTTCTTTTCTAATAGTTGCAATTAAGGGAATTGAGAGGATCATGGAGTATTGAGAATTTTTGACTTGAGGATTATGATTTTCAGGTTTTTGATCTGAGTGAGAATGCTCCCGAGACGTTGCTCCAACAGATTTATGCCAACTTGGAGAAGCATAAACGAAATGGAGATAATGCTTCTGCTGAAATTCAGATGAGATTGCGTATTGTAGTAAGTGGATCAACTGATGCGTAACAAAAGTATTTTTCTTCTAAAATTAAAGTTTATGTAAAGAAGTACAAAATATACTTCCAAAGCTTACATTAACCAGAACTATGCTACTATTGGGATGAACATGATTAACACGCAATTTACTTGGAGGTTGCTGGTGGTGATGGAACAGTAGGATGGCTCCTTGGAGTGGTTTCTGATCTTAAATTAGCGCACCCGCCACCAATAGCTACTCTTCCCCTAGGAACAGGGAACAATATTCCGTTTTCATTTGGTTGGGTAAGTGTACACCTCATTTTGTAGCCCTCTAGGATTAGCCAAAAGTCTATACCAGTTCTTTATTCATGAAACTGAGTATCTTGAAATGATCACAAGCCTAGCTTTATACCAAAAGTAACTAATGCATGAATTGGTTTCGACATTTTTCATCATGCATCTTCCTGTCAAGCCATTTAATAGCTGGAAAAATACCAAAATAAACTTGAATATTGAACGGTTGCATAAGGTCTTCAGTTACCCGCTATATATGGGGCTGTGTTTCAGTTTGTCAAGTCTTCTATACGCATATTCAATCTGAACAATCCATATCTTACTGTTTCTATCTGGAGCTCTCATCTTCTTGCTGCTTTTGAGTCACAAGATTTTTTGTCTAAAATTTACTTTACCACCTTTAAGGGGAAGAGAAATCCTGGCACAAACTATCAGTCTGTTAAGGCATTTTTGGAACTAGTAAAGGGTGCGAAAGAGATGAAGGTAGACAGGTAACTGCAATTTCCAATTCCAAGTTCATTTGTCCTGGTCCACATACATTTGTATTCTCTTGTAGATAAGGCATCGAATAGTTTATCAAGTAGTTTGTTGTTACATTTTGGTTTTCTCTTCACAGAGTTTTGTGGACAAAATTTCACTTCAGCAAAATAAATCACGCGCATGACGTTGGATGATACTTAATCTTGTCATTTGTAATGGTCGACTTTGTCAATTTTGTCCTTTCATCCCAAAAGATGACTATAGAGTATAGGCTATAAAAATCACGGATAAACTTTGTCAATTTTGGTATTTGTGCTTGCAATCGCTGGATTTTCATCATCTTCTCTCTTTGAGTTCAATAATATATTGTCAAGAAGAATATATATTTTCTCTCTCTCAGATTTATTTCTTAACAATTCAATTTGGAGAAACCATATAACATTGTCTCTGATCTGCAAATCAATGTTAAGTTTTTGGCCATCTATTGTGAATGTGATTAGATCATAAGAGCTATGTATAATTGGCACATGCCAGTTACAATTTACAAGTATCTTTAATTTTCTTCACAGAATTTTTTTTCTCGTGATGTTCTATTGTTACGTCAACTTTATTCTCTAAGAGAATTTTCCCTCTTTCTTACGTTCAGCTGGCACGTTCTCATGCGAATGAAGGCTCCTAGCAAACATTCGGTTGATCCGGTTGCACCTCTTGACCTACCACACTCATTGCATGCCTTTCACCGTGTCTCCGCAACTGATGAACTTAATGAGGTATTGAACTTTTCGTTCTCTGCATATTCAAAATGTGTACCAAGCTTGCATTCTTATCTTCATTTTTCATCCATGCTTGGATTGCTTCATATTTCTTGTAACATAATTGTGAACACACGAGTGGACATGGAAGATCTAATGTCAGAACTGTATCACTGTACCGACCCTGGAAGCTACCCACCCCACCCAATAGTTTCTAGGCATATTCTCAGTGCTTGAAATAGCTCCTTGGGAATTTATATCCCCTGAAAGTGTTGTAATCCCAAAGTTATCCTGTCTGTCAGCTCCTCCTCCCGTGATGGATAGTGAATCTCTTACAGGCACTATACTTCTCTGCATACTTTTTTTTTTTAACCCCGAAGGAATACTTTTATTGATAACGGTTGTAGAAATTACAGATTTTCCTTCAGTTATTTCCTAGACTACGAAAAAAGCTTCAACCAAAAACCTAGTAATGTTCTACCCATTTAACGAACCTAAATAAAAACCAACGGAAAAAAAAAACTAGACTCGGATTGTTCGCGGGTACCTCCTACCCATCCGAGTCGCTATGTGAAGAGGGTAAACAGCCTCCTTAAACCCTTCTACGGCAAACCTCCGGGGAAAGAGGGAAATCCGTAAAAGGGAATAGTACAGCACCCGGCTTGCCTCTTTTAACAATATGTGTAGGTGCGTGCCTACCCATTTCTGAACCCCATACCTCTGCATACTTATTGCTTTCATAATTCTAGCCAAATAGTTCTATAGGAGGAAATGTAACTTTGAGATTTGAATTTTTCCTTAGCATAAAAGCAATCGAGTAATTTATGCTTGCCAGTCTTAGGGTGACACATTTGAATTGTATTAATTCCTGTCTTTCAGGAAGGATACTATGAATTTCGTGGGGGATTCTGGAATTATTTTAGCATGGGTAAGTTCTGATAACTTCAGTCATCGATCTAGAATGGCATTGTTATATTTCCTTAGCTGTTGATGCAAAACGGAAGGAAATACGAGTTTGTTAAAATCAAGTATCAGCTTTATTGTCAAAGAGGGGTTGGCCTAGTGGATATGGAGTGATAACTGCACTCACACGTCACGGATTCAAATCCCCTCGACGACATTACCCATCAAAAAAATAGTATCAACTTTATTTTTTATTTTTAAAATTCAAGTATCAACACAGCTTCTTTCAAATTTACATTCCCTAAATCTTCCCCCTTGCAGGAATGGACGCACAAGTTTCCTATGAATTTCACTCCGAGCGAAAGCAGCATCCAGAAAATTATAAAAACCAGTTAACTAATCAGGTAGTCCCTCCTATCATTCAAATACTTCATTGAACCTTATTTATATTACTTGATCATCTGATGCATGATGTAACCCTTAAGCAGCAACATTTTTGTCCTAATCTGATGATGTATGACTTGCAACTTTGTTTAGACTTTTTTTCAAGTTAAACCATATCATCATCTCATAGGTGATTAGCTTCTTCTTTTAGATTACTTACGCAAAGCTTAGCTGCACGCAAGGATGGTTTTGTGCATCTATCAGGCATCCGTCGTCCAGGTTGAACTGTCAACTCTTTGCTTTCCTCTGCTTCCAGGAGTAGTTTTATGATTGAATGGTCAGGATTTTCTGGACCTAACATCATTAATCTGTTCCTAAACATTCTGGACCGGAAAATTAGGTCTGCGTCCAGAGTGGAAAAAGAAAATGTTTGTGGGCATACACAAGATTATCTCTATACCTATCTGTGCACAATTCTCATGTCATCCTTCCAGCCGAAGCCGTATTTATGGAGAATAACATCTACACTATTTGTTTGCTTGTAGAAATATTGCTCAGTTAGCAAATGTTAAAATCATGAAAAAGACAGGCCAATGGATTGATCTCCACATACCACGGAGGTGAATATCTCTCACCATTCTATGAAATATTATCATACACTTGCTGGGGTCTCATCCGTATGCTATATCTCTATCCAGTATCAGGTCCATTATTTGCCTCAACTTACCAAGTTTCTCAGGGGGGCTAAATCCTTGGGGAAACCCCGTTCGACAGAAACTTCATTCGGTAAGTGTATGTTTAATCAGGCAGTCGGTTCTCGGATCAGTAACCTAATTTCTCAGGGTGTTGATGTTTCTCAAAAAAAAAAAACAGAGGGACTTAACTCCACCATACGTGGACGATGAGCTATTCGAGGTTGTTGGCTTTAGAGATGGCTGGCATGGACTTATCTTGTTTGCTCCAACGGGCCATGGGACTCGACTCGCACAGGTAAGCAAATACGTCCCCAATCTTCTCTGTTCGAGATAGTGTTCGCCTAAGTAGCCTAGGTCTAAATGGTGCCTAAGTGCCAGCTTAGACGTTGGATGGTGGACCGTCCAACGCCTTCTAGAATAGAACATTGTGGCAACGGAGGAAAATGACTCTTTATTCCCTTGAATCACATCTTCTCCAGGCACACAGAATCCGGTTCGAGTTCCGCAGAGGGGCTGCTGATCACGCTTTCATGAGGATCGATGGTGAACCTTGGAAACAGCCCCTTCCCATGGATGATGACACTGTGATGGTGGAAGTTTCACACTTTGGTCAAGTTGGCATCCTCGCCAACACACCCTGCCTGTCGAAAAGTATCCGAGAGCATCACCAGTCTGCAACAAGTTACGAGAATGATGGAACCGAGAGCAACGATGTATCGGAAGAGAGAAAGAAGTTTGGGGCAGCAAGTTCTTTTCGACTACCGGATGATTTTCGATGACATGTTGAATGATCAGTTGGTTATAACTTATCATTCAGGCTACTTACTATTCTAGAACTTAACTTTTCAGAGCACTTTCAACTTAACTTTTCAGGCTACTTACTATTCTAGAAAACATAAAAACCAATCAAGAATGAGTCCGAGCAATAAAGAAACATGTTGACCAAATTGTACAGGTATCATCAATGTTTAAACTGAATCGAGCACCACTTTGGCATAAACCCAGAACAGGAGAAGGAGTGCAGCATCAATGTATCAGCAGAAGAAAACAATGGAAACCCAACCCAGAGAGACGAGACCACCAGGACACTTGACCATCTGAATCATGTTTCGGGGATTTCAAACCGGGCCACTTGTTACAACCTGGCTACAATCTCATGAAACTTCAAGGGAAGGGAAAGATGGAGATCGAACCAGATGGCGCGGTGGGTGGCTGCGGGTTGTTTTTCCATGAGTCTCACTCACTCAGCTTGGTTCCGGGGGGAAAACTTTCAAACTCCTCATCCACTCACAGAAGCTCGGATCATCAAAGTGAATGAAGCTGCTTTTCAGCTTCAGTCGCTGTTCGGGTGTTAGAGTGCGTAGTTGTGGAAATCTGGCTTCCTGTTCGTATGGAGGATCCTTATGAGCTGGTATCAAGCGGGACACGAAATATCTGGCCTGAGAGCTTCCTTCCTGTCATAGGCCAACAAGGACCAGTCACAGACTCACAATGGCAACAAGAGCTGATTGCATATGCAGGAAAGGAGAAAAACAGACTTTAAATTTACCTTGAATGCAAGAATTCTGGGAGCTGGGAACCGCAGCTCACTAAGCTCCTCAGCCAATGTCCTACAAGCTGCCAATGCTGCCGCACACTTTCCATCCTGAGCAGCTAGCTCGGCGCCCAACCAAATGAAGACATCTGTTCCGTGATCAAGGACGAGTGCGGCATCAGATTGCATTGCAAGGTCATAAGCTGGGAGTTCCTCAAATGTCCCACCTTCCCGGTGCATCAGGCAACGCGGTGCCATCATACGAAGAGAGAGATCGAAAGATGCATTCAGAAACACGGCCCGCAAAATAGATCTCTCATCTTCATGGCCAAGTATACTGCCGAGGAGGGGACCTCTTCTTAGATGGAATAAGAGCTCGGGTAATAATAAGAGCTCTCTAGGGTAGCGAAGAAGCTTTGAACTTGGAACCAAGGAGCCAAACTTGCTTGCAACATCCTTGATCCTCTCATCGACGGTTAACCGCATATCGATAGCATCTTTGTAGTTTTTGGCTCGCAAAAGTGTTCTTTTACCAATAAGAACAGCAGCAATTTCATCTTGAACACTCTCCAGGTATGCCGAAATACTATCCACAGTAGGCAGTCTCACAGTGATCACTCGTGAGATATCAGCTTGATAAATATTTGAATATTGAACAGCAAATTGGAAATACACAAAATCGCTCTTGATATCACCACGGTTCTCCAAGGATATAGCAAAACACTGCGTCTCTTCAACACTCAGCATCTGTATAGCAAGAGCTCTATCATTCTTAAAAGATTCGTTATTCTCAGCGTGTGCCTCCTCACCAGGGCCTACCACTTGAGTAACAAGCATATCATCCGAACACCTGATTTCGAGAAAACCATGGGAACCAGCAGCCCTTCTCGATGCCCTCTGCAAGTTCACGCCAAATGCTTCACCGAAATCATCATGGAGGATAAGAACGCCTCCAGAAAATTTCGCAAGAGGCTGCAGCACAGGAACACGTACAGGGCAAGTACCAGCACAGAGTATATCAACCACAGCATTGCTACGATGAGCCTGTCGACCAAGTTTCTCCATCCATTTTACTGCCAGGTTTTCCAAATATGCATAGTTGGGATGATCCAGTGAATAAGGAACTGAACCAGGGCCATAAGTGCTAGGACCACCAGCACACACAATTATCCGGCTACTTCCTCCGGGTCTTTTCACTACCCCTCTTGACATTTCAGCTGATGGCCCCTGAATTATTGCCAGGGCAACCTCCACAGCTGCACCTAGGCAGCGGTCTCGAGAAGCTTCAGGCATATTTATTTTATAGGGCCGCAAGGATGACAATATTCCATGAGCAATAGGAAGAGAAGCATGAACTGGCGACAAGTATATCCCCGAACCATAAATTAATGCTCTTAATGTCTCCTCACTCGGTGATTTTTCACCAGAAAGCACGTCAGCCGATGCTGTTGATTCTTCAGAGAAATCATAAACTGAGACCGTGCGCCCATAAAGCACGATTCCAAGTCTGGTAGTCGGAGGCAAGGAATCCGCAAATGCATGCAAAGAGCTTTGCAGATGCTGTACATGTTGTTCGTCTAAACATTCATCTATCACCAGTACAATTGGAGCAGCTATCCGAGATTCAGATACCGGAATATAACCAGGTCTTTTGTTGCTAGTCTGGACATAATCCACCAGAAGAGACGATAATTCAGGCAGATTTCTTAGGTCTTCTATGCTTGGAGCAATGTATTCCCCATGACTCCCATTCAAGTTTCTGCATATTACACACTGCCACTGGCCAGATCCGGGTAAAATATTGCAGTAAAGATTGGCATAAGCTCCACAGTTCTGACACCGATGCGGATCACGCTGAATTATCTGAGGACCAGGTGAAATCTCCCTGCCAGGGGAAACTAATACGCCAAATCCTAAACTGGGTATATTGGCTAACTTTTTTTGTTTGAGCACCTGAAAAACCAAAATCAAAGAGACTTCTTGAACTTCTATATTAAAAACAAAAAGCGTCTTTCATAATACAGAAGTAATGAAATTTACCACCACAGGTAACAAAATCCAATAATAACTACGGATCTCAAATATTGCCTGAGAACTCCAGTGATCTTTTGAGCCGGTTATCAAATAATACTTCTACATCTGAGGACAAATTCGTGGTATAATGCCTGCCCCTTTCAAATTGAAACAAAACATAAGTACCTTGTGGGCTGAGAAGAGAACATTAGGAGACTCCGCATACTGTGCTAGCTCCTCTGGAACTTCAGAAGCTTGGTGCAGCACCTCAGCAGATCCATTTGAGAAATTGGGAGGAGGGGAAGATGTGAGCATAGAGGAGCCGGACGAATAAGCAACCGGCTGAGGAGTTGACGGCGAAGTTCTAAACGGCACAGCAGCCTGCTGTAGCGGCGATGAAAATACAGGAGGGCCGGGGGGCGTGCTCATACGCGGAAAAGGGCTACCCATTTGGACCCCATTAGCCACATGCTGAGGTAAATTAGGAGAACCGGCTAATTGAGAAGACATCTGATTCGGCTGCAGAATAGGTGGAGGAGGAAATCTCGGTCTTGGCGGCGAAGACGATGATGGCGACGAAAACGAAGGAGCGCCCAATCTCGTATCATAGCTAGGGGTCCCAACAGGGGAAAATCCCGGAGAATATTGAGGTCGATCGGCCATTGGAACGGAAGACTAATCCTTGGAAAATACCCTGCAACTGCAGCAGTGCAATGATCAGTATTTCTACAACAAGTACACAATGCTTCCAATTGAAGTTGACCTAATATTGATTTCCACAATCATAATCGGGTAACTTCTGACGTTCCCGATGAAATGAACAGGAGCCGGCTGTACAAAACGACGCCGTACCCCCGCCGCTGTGAGCGACCGCAAACGGCCAAGTGTGCGGAAATTAACGCCAGCTGAGTAAGGGGAAAAATGATAAGTGAGGTGCGGTTTTTTACAAAATGCACCACCATACCATCTTTTAAACGGCACCATCACACACCACCTTCTATTAATCTCCTGCCGAATAAGTCCTTGTTGTGTCTTGGCCAAGATGATACTCCATTAAAAAAGATCACGTGCACTTGAAACGTGCGACCCGGTCCAGACAGTTTCGACTCGGCAGTATTTTTTACATTTTTTTCACATCTGCGTTTTATGAACAGATTGGTCTCTAACGTTTTTTCACGTTCTTCCGACTGGAAATTAGTTTCGCATCTCCATTTTCATTTCATTTCCAGCCCTAGCTCAGCTTCGTGATAACCTTGATTAGCAATCTTCAGGATTTCGCGATAACCTTGATTAGCAATCTTCAGGATTTCGTTCATCCTGAAGATTTCCTTCTTCATCACTTCACGGCTGCAAAAAAGTCTCTGCAGACGATTTTTTGTACCTCACATTCAACGTGTACGAACACTAATCAAGCAGATCTTCATTTCGTTCATCCTTCTTCATTGACAAGCGTACAGGTACGAGCAAGAATTCAAAAGGTATGGAATTGATTCAAATTGTATGAAATTATATTGTAGGTAAGGTATTCGATGAAATGGAGACCTGCTTGTGCGATTCGTTTAAAAATTCAAATTGTAGGTAATATTCATTGCTTTAGGCTACTTTAGGCTTGCATAACTTTATGCTACTCAGGATATTGGATTTCAGATGCTTAATTTTTACCCTTAAAATTTGAATATCCGAACAGTGTATTGGATTTA
Source organism: Pinguicula primuliflora (assembly GCA_025802335.1). Lineage (NCBI taxonomy): Eukaryota > Viridiplantae > Streptophyta > Magnoliopsida > Lamiales > Lentibulariaceae > Pinguicula > Pinguicula primuliflora. Next base: position 1,692,568 of record JAOYMZ010000001.1, read on the forward strand.
AGATAGTTTGTGTAGTCTGGGTGTTATTATTCTTTGTTATGATAATGTTCATTGTACCTGTTATGTTTCGTATGCAGTTATGGATACAAATGTGACTGAAGATCCAATTGAGAACGAAGCATATATTCCTCAAGTTCGGGCTTCATTGATACCACTTAAAGGACAAATATTTCTGAGTATAGATGAGGCACAGACGTTTTACAACGACTACGCATGGGATACTGGTTTTAGTACAAGAATTAAAGATAGCAAGAAAAAGGAAGATGTATTAACTTGGAGAGAGTTTGTCTGTAGTAAACAAGGAGAGAGAAAAGAATCAGAATTAGAGAACAGACAACGTCGTCGGGGTATAACAAGAGAGAACTGTCGGGATAGATTGGTTGTGAGATGGGATCAAGGATCTAACCATTACGTTGTTACCCAATTTGATGATGCTCATTGCCACGCTCTAACGATGCCAAGTAAGGCGCACTTGTTGAGATCACACCGGAAAATAACAAAAGGCAAAAGAAGCTTGGTTGATCAGCTTGACATTTCAAACATTCCGACATGCTAGCAAATGAGGGTTTTAGAGGTAGATGTCGGGGGATTGCAAAATGTAGGATTTATGCCAGTTGTTCTTTATAATGCAAGAAGGGACGACAGGAATTCGTTACAAGGACAAGATGCTGAGTTGTTGCAAGAATATTTTGAGAAGCAAGTTAAAAAGAATTCTGAATTTAAGTTTTCAATAAAGAAGGATGGAGAAGGAAGGTTGGTCTATTGTTTTTGGGCAACTGCAGCTTGGAGGCAGACATACATGTATTTCGGTGATGTGGTAGTGTTCGATACAACGTTCAACACCAATCATTACTCATTGATCTTTGCTCCAATCGTTGGAGTAAATCATCATAGACAAAGCACATTATTCGATTGTGCATTCTTACTTGATGAGAAAGCTGAGTCCTTTGAGTGTCTGTTCAAGGAATGGTTGGCAGTTATGCCTAGAGGTCCACCAAATTTAATAATCACTGACCAAGATGCAGCTATGACTAAAGCGTTGAGGGTTGTACTCCCTTCTACATTGTATAGGTACACTTTTCGGTTATTACTAATATTCAGTTATTGCTAATACTCTTTTAGAATAGGATAATGATTGTATATTGGTGCATGTATTGCATTTGGCATATTGAAATGAAGTTTCCTGAAAAGCTTGGCCCGGTAGCATACAAAGAATCTAAATTGGATCTCAAAAAATGTATATGGAATACAGAAACTCCGGCAGAATTTGAAGCCCAATGGGTTGTTGCTGTGGAAAAACATGGTTTGACAGACAATAAATGGTTGAGTTCTATGTACAAGATTAGAAGTCAATGGGTGCCAGCGTATACACGACACATATTCTCCGCTAGGATGACTAGTAGTCAGCGTTCTGAGAGTAATCACGCTTTTTTAAGAGGTATGTGCGTTGAGAAAATTCTCTTTGGGCCTTCATTACTCGGTTTAAGTGGAGATGCAAAAAACTAAAACAAAATGAAATCATGTTGGATCAGAGGGATTTAACTGAAAACCAAGGTTGAAAACAACACATCCAATGGAGGAATCTATGAGGGACAAGTATACACGGGTCATGTTTTACGAATTTCAGGAGGAGTTTTTTGAGTGTCTTCGGTTTAGAGTTGATGGAACATTTTAAGGATGATATATATTTGCGCTTTACAGTTCAACCTTTTCATCAGGCTGTCGGTAGGGTACGAGAAGTTCATGTCAAAAAGTTAACTCAAAAGATCACATGTAGTTGTGGAAAGTTTGAATTTGAGGAAATTCTGTGTCGCCATGTGTTAGCTTATTTATTAAGATTCTATACAACAGATTCGACAGATGAAACTAGTCGAAGGTTCATCTTCTCAACCTTCGCAAGAGCCTTATGAATGTAGTGCTTCTCAACCTTTGAAAGATCCTACTCAAGGTAGGACAAAGGGTTCCACTAAAAGGGTTAAGAGTGTGTTGGAGAAGTCTTTCAAGAAAGCTCGAATGTATCATGATTGTGGAAAATGGCATGACATAAGAAAATATCCGAAAATACTTTATCCATAAGATTTTAAGTATTTATTTTATTACGGTTAATATTCTTAATAGACGTGATATGTGCTAAGATCTCTTTTTTGCAATGTAGGATTTCGACGTCAAATAGGCCGGATTGCGAAGATGATAATTTAAATCCCACTGCATGTTCGGCTGCAGGTCCTTAATGAGTACATTTCGGCTGCAGATCTCTTTTTTGAGGTTTCAGGTTTTAAAATGAGTTGGTTTCAAGTTCTTAATAAACTAATCCCACGGCATGTTAGCTTTTGTTTTAAAATTTGTTTGATTGAGATTTTCTCATTAGCTGTGAAAGTGAATATGCTTGAAATAGTTTGATTGAGCTGGTGCTGTCTCTTCTCATTAGCTGTGGATCAGAGGGAATGAGAAGTTTGATAATAAGTGTTTTTACCACATTATCGCAGGTTATGAATGAGGATTTATGGTTGTGGTGATGATGGAAGGTGGTGGAGATGCATGTTGTAGGAAGGATGGAGTATGCATCAGTTGGATTTCTCAGATCATCAGATGTTTGTTGGATTTCTGTTTAGTTCAAATATTAGCATTAAACTGATTGGAAACTGGTGCTGATGCTGGTGCTGGTTGGTTATACAAGCCATGTAGTAGGAATGAAATTGATGCTAATTTCTGCTCCCAGTTCAATTATCTGCATTAAACTGATTTACATCTTTAACAATCTGATGAATGTTTTTTCGACTGATGAAAAATGAACCTGTTCGAAAATGCAGTGGAATCAGTTCTTCTGACTGATGCAGGTTCATTTTCGAAACCAGCATATGTTAAAAGTTGGACGGATTGTTGAACTAAAAATGTTGGAAATAAAATGACGAAATCGGTGGGCCGGGTGCCGGGTTCGACCCGACACGTGATGCAATTTAAATGGAGTATTATCTTGGCCATCGGAAGCAGATCCAACGGCCAAGACATAAACTCGGCAGGATAACATCAGTTTCGGCAGGATAAGATCCTGCATATGAAAAAAACTCTATTCACATACTGGATGGTGAGTGAGTTTCTCTTTATTGTTATCCACACACCATGTTTGGATGACACGAAAACGCCTTATATTTATACTTTGAATCCACCGACAACCCCATTTCTCCACAATTAATTTAGACAGTCGAGTTGTAGTACAGATGAATTTAAGATTCGATAGATGTCCATCGGCATGTAATGTACTGTAAGAAGTGAGCCTATACGTTTGAAATAGGTCTAATCCCTAACCTTAAATTCTAAACCCCTGATTGAGCGCCAAATGAAATCCATCCTCGTTAGCTTGGAGGGGTGCCATCAAAATGAATGCTCGAAGGTGGCAAATAAATACGCACAAAACCAGAGATCATTATTCTTTCTCCTTCACTAATGTGGGAGAGGGTGGAGTATGGACCGCATTTATTCGGGTATCCTACTTTCTGGCTTTCGCATTAATGAGAATGGTACCATTTCCCTCCATCCATGGAAAGGAATGGAGGAATTCTCGACAACTTCTATACTCGCAAAATTTTCACAATGAGAAAAACACGTGGCATGATTTAATTTGTCCGGTTGTTTTTATCATTTTTGAGGGCAGCATGACGTGATTTTTGCAGCATTTTCGTGAGAAATATTTCATCCGATAAAGAATTCTCCGGAATTCTCATTTCTCTTCATTTTCAGCCTTCTTTTTCCGTCAAGTCTGTATGTGAATGTGAATGCGTATAGGAATAGGAGTCCCATTTGTTAGACTAGGTAATTTTATTTTTATGTTATAGAGTACATATAAGACTAATTCAGATTGTATCCCAAAAAATATTGACTTTTAACAAGGAAAACATTGCAGTTCCATTCATTTGTTCTGCCCCTTTGTGTCATAAATTTGCGGAGCTATGCATACCAAGCAACGGGATGCTACAATCTTTTATGCTCCGGATTCATACAAACAGACAGCCAGAGAGCCTCGGAGCTGCCATTTCACCGATCTCATCCATCGTCGGAAACCAATACGACATCACCATACTCATATGGAAAGTATACTTCTTAGTTGTGACCGAGTTAATTTGGTAATATATAGAGTTGGAACCATGTTTTAATTTTTCTCATCACTCCATCCTTATTCCTTGTTAGGATCCCAAATTGGGCAATTGGTGGATGGGCTTTGGCGACAACACATTAGTTGGTTATTGGTAATAAGCGGAAATATAAGAACATGATGATTTACGTGGTTCGACAATAGCCTACTCCACGCAAAGAATTCTTGATTCTTCCGTCTGTTTTCTTCTTTTTTTCCCTTGTATCTTTACAATGATTTATGTACAATATATAGAGGTTTTCTATCCATGTTTTCCTGCTCATCTTCATGCCAGACAAAGACATTAATGCTCCACACCAAACCGGAGTATTAAAGGCATTTGGGGGCTCAAGTCATTTAGGGGCTTAACACTCCCCCTCAAGTTAGGTAGTGGGCATCCGGCACCTAACTTGGACAACACATCATGGAATGAACGATCGTTGACAGTTTTTGGCAAAATTTCAGCAAGCTGGTCTTCAGATCTCACAAATGGGAGAGTCACAATCTTCTTTTCTAGTTTCTCCTTGATAAAATGCTTATCAATCTCAACGTGTTTGGTCCGATCATGTTGGATTGGATTCTTAGATATGTGGATGGCTGCCTTGTTGTCACACATCAACGGGCATGCATGTTCAAGTGAAAACCCAAGTTCAGTCATCAGCTTGATAAACCATAGAATCTCTGTCATCCCTCTGGCAATTTCTCTGAACTCTGCCTCAGCACTTGATCTCGCGACAACCTTCTGTTTTTTTCTTCTCCATGTAACGAGGTTTCTCCAACAAAGGTGAAGTACCCAAAAGTAGAACGTTTGTCCACAGGGCTTCCTGCACAGTCAGCATTAGTATAAGCCTCAATCCTTAAGCGTCCATGCTTGCCATACAGAACTCGTGTATCAGGTGACCATTTCAGGTATCTCAGAATCCTGAAGTTGCCTCCATATGATGCTTCTGGGGATTGTGCATAAACTGACTCACAACTCCCACAGCATATGAGATGTCTGGCCGTGTGTGTGCCAAATAGATCAACTTTCCCACAAGGTGTTGGTATCTGATCCTATCTGCCTGCTCAGCTTTTTTCACTATTCTCAATCCATGATTGAGTACCATAAGTGTTTCAACTGGTTTTCACTCCAAATGTCCAGTCTCAGCAAGAAGATCCAGGATATATTTGCGCTGGAAAATATAGATTCCATGTTTGGATCGCATCACCTCAATCCCAAGGAAGTACTTCAGCATCCCCAAGTCCTTCATTTTAAACTCTAAAAACAAGTTTCTCCTCAAATCTTCAATTTGCTCAGTATCATCCCCTGTGATAACCATGTTATCAACATAGATAATAAGACACGTGATACCCTGGGACCATCGTTTCAGGAACAAGGTATGATCTGAATTACTCTGGGTGTTTCCAAACTTCTTCATAAAGATAGTAAACCTGCCAAACTAAGCTTTGGGCGACTGCTTCAATCCATACAATGCCTTTTTCAACCTGCACACCTCATGTGATCGAAACTAGATGAAAAACTAGGTGGTGGAGCCATATATACCTCCTCAGATAAGTCCCCATGCAGAAACGCATTCTACACATCAAACTGGTAAAGATGCCAATCCAAGTTAGCAGCAAACAAGAACAAAACTCGAATGATATCCAATTTGGCAACAAGGGAGAAAGTCTCTGAGTAATCGACTTCGTAAGTCTGAGTATATCCCTTTGCAACTAGATGAGCCATGAATCTTTCCACTGTGCCATCAGCTTTTCTTTTTATGGTAAAGACCCGTCTGCAACCAACAGTCTTCTTTCCCGGAGTAAGCTCACATATCTCCCATGTTTAACTTTTTTTCAAAGCACTCATCTCAATCTCCATAGCCTCTTTCCATTCTGGAATCTGCAGGGTTTCTTTCTCATTTTGAGGAATTTCCTCGCTGTAAACAGCAGTAGCAAATGCATGAGCTGAATCAGACATACTCCCCCTGACAACATCAGCAATCAGGTACCTTTTAGTCTTTGGATTATGCTCTGGTGTAAAATTCTTTGGGGGAATGCCCCGAGTAGACCTATATAGGAGGACTCAAATAGGAGTAACAGGGCACCTGGATCCTGCATCATAGTCAGACCGCACAATATCCATAGAATCTATAGTCTCAGTAGAGGGTGTACTTACCAGAGTATTTGTCGAGGAAGATCCTTGAGGTCACCCTGCTAGGTCTGGCTGCATCATGCCTACATCATGTTTCGGAGCGGGCGGTCTATCTGACTCATGGCTAGGCTCAGGTAGTATTGGCGACGGTGGTGTGGGAGGCACACCCAGAGAATGTGGCAGCTCACTGGAGGAATGGCTCAACCACTCAAGGGTGTCAACTGTACCCTGTATCTCCCCCTGACCCCTTGAGTGGGTAGGTGTGTGATAGAAGTATTCGGTTTCTACGAAATTGCAGTCCATCGTGACAAACATCCGACGACTGAGCGGATTATAACATCGGTACCCTTTATGAGATTTCCCATACCTCACAAATTTTGACCTATTTACTTTATGAATATGGACGTAGACCGGACATCCAAATACGTGCGGAGAGAGAGACAAGGGTGGTGGTACATGGGAGTGTTCAGATAATGTTTGAATTGGAGTTCAAAAGTTTAGAATCTAGGTAGGCAGCCTATTCCCTAGGTATGTAGCTGTGGATACGGCTTCAGGCCAGAAAACTATGGGAACCCTAGATTCAAACATAAGGGCCAGAGTAATCTCAAGTAGAAAACTATTTTTTCTTTCTGCTACACCATTTTGTTCAGGAAAATATGAGCAAGATGTTTGGTGCAGCATCCCATTTTCAGAGCAAAAATCATGCATTTTTTGGTTCACAAATTCCCCTGATGAGAACAAATTTTGTTATATTTTGAACTCCATTTTAAGGTCATTATAAGTGATTTTATTCCCTAATCAATCTCATTGTCCTTAAGATTTGTATGAAATTTAGCTACTGACATCACTAACAAGTTCATGAGGAACAAATGAGTTTTTATGTGCAAAGCAGGATTTTTTAGAGACAAAGTGTACTGATTTTGTTCAACAAATCAAGTATAATGCATTGGATGCTAGCGAGGGTACATTTCTGGAGGTTCTGATCATCAAGGATCTCATCAAGGATCAACCACAGATTAAGGGAGTAGCTAGGATCAGGTTAAACAAAAGTTAAATGCAGCAAACGATCCGAGCAGATTATGTTCGAGGCTTTCTATGCTTGAAGCCTTGTCTAGGGTGCCCAAATACAAGTCCAAAATATGATTGCAACCTTTGGCTCGTGCAACACATAGATACATATCATTATTGGAGCCAAAGCAATAAGAGGGGACCACTAGAGAACAAATCTGGCAAAGAGGGGACAAGGTTCAAACCATGGTTTAGCCAAATCTTGAAATAAAGGATCTCGGTCGTTCTTGATGTATATCTCTCAGCTGAGATCAAAGGTGGGGATTTCCTTGCAAAAGGTATATAGAAATCAACCTCATCCACAACTTTTCAGAAGGGAGAAAATACAATGGAGCCCTCATGTAATACTTATCCACAACTGAAGTATAAGTATCAGACTGCTGATACAGTTACTGATATGTCCCTACATGGCTGCATATATTGCACGAGAGGTCAAGATAAATTCTGTAATTTTGCATGAGGGCAGGCCACGGGCTCAGCTTCAATCTATCTTTAGACAATGGGTGTACCTGACCACTGCAAGACCTACTTAAGACTCAATCTTTAGAACCACCCCAAGTCTGCATCAGAAAGTACACGCTTACCCTTATAAAAAATCATATTTCGCGTTTGGATGGGAGGGTGAAGCTGAAATTTGGCATGAACGTAGACCTAAAGGAGGGAAATAATTCTCATTCAGAAGAGGAGCCAAAAGGAAGAGAATACCAGCCGCCAAGGGAGGAGAAGAGAATAACAAGATTGCTGAAGAAACTGTTTGAGAGTTTGCTGATATTAGCTCTGTCATGAATCCCTTTAGCTGTTTCTTGGCTTGTATCTTAGTCAATACTTCGATTATGGGCTAAGTCTTGAGACTTCGAGCTCAGAAAATCTCTGCTATATATTTTTGAAAATGTTCTAGTGAATGGATGCAGTTTTTGTTTTCTTTATGCTTGAATGTATTTGTTTTCTTACTTTGCACCAAGAAGTTAGCCCTGAGATCTAAAGATGTTAGCAAATCTGGTAGAGAAGCGAGAGTTGATACCAGAGTAGGCATAGATACATTCACTCACTGAATTAATTCGAACTCTAAGGGGAAGAAGGTAGCACTGACTCCTTAGTTGTTCTAATTGATTCTGTGAAGCCATTAAACTGACCAATTTCATCCTGATGAGGGATATTGAGTAGGAATTAAGGGAAAAAGGTACCACTGACTCTTAATGACTAAACCAGGTAACTTTTGAGCATTAGAAACGAAAATCTGCAATCCAATAGCTTAAATTAATTTTAATATACATAGCAGGAGGAAATCTGAAGCCCGAGGTCATTGCTCTCATTCTGATCCAACTTATTTAGTCATTAGTGGTTGAACTTGATCCCTAGCCCTGCTCAGTCCATTACCTTGGATTTAGAATCATTAGAATTTACTTTCAGAATTTAGTTAATGAAACATATCATGATATTTCCAATCTAATGTTCTGCATTTTTGTAGTTGAGTTTTTAAAATCAATTCACTCCTTTGGGAAGAATGACTTTGCTCACCAAGCAAAGTATTACTTGTGATGGTGTGCACTTGCATTCCTATCAAGTTTTTGGCACCGTTGCCGGGGAGTGAAGCACCAGTTCATGCTTTGCTAAAAATATCAGTCATTGTGATTTTACTTTTCTGCTTTGCTCATTTAGTTTCTGTTCTGTTTTGCTCAGGTGTGTATGATCAGGCCTCCGGATCCTGATTATATTTTTGTTGATCAGAGAAGGGACAGGGAACTAAGGCGATTAAGGAGATCTTAGAATAATCAGGAAAGGAGACTCCTAAATCAGTTAGAAGCTGTTCAGGATAGTTCATCATCATCAGCTTCTGAAAACTCTGAGAATTCTGAATCTGATTCTGAAAATATGGCAGATGTTGTAGTTCATGAAAATGACAGGCCTATGGAGACATATGAAGTTCCTGAAGCAGTTGAGACCGCTCCTGCAATCAGAAGACCTCCTATAGTAGCTAACAATTTTGAGTTGAAACCGAGCACCATCCATCTGCTTCAATCACATTCAACTTATGGAGATGCAAATTCCTCAAATCCTTGCACACATGTGGAAGCATTTTTAGAAATATGTGACACTTTGAAAATCCAGGGAGCTAACCAGGAAGCTATAAGGCTGAGATTATTCCCATTTTCATTAAAAGATAGCGCAAGAGAATGGCTATACAGTTTACCTTCAGATTCCATCAGAACTTGGGAAGAATTGAGAAGGGCCTTCCTGATGCATTTCCCCACCTCTAAGACAGCCAGAATCATGAACGAGATCCAAACCTTTCAACAACGATCTCAAGAAAATATTTATGAAACTTGGGAAAGGTATAAAGGATTACTTAGAAGCTGTCCTAATCATGGCCTTCAAGCTTGGAGGCAAATTCAAGCATTTTACTTTGAATTGGATCCTCAGACCAGAAACAATGTAGATTTTGCTGCCAATGGTACTTTCATGACCCTCTCTTATAACCAGGCTCACACTTTGCTATATGCTTTGGCCCAAAACTGTTATAAGTGGCCAGTGGAGAGACTTGCACAAAGAGGAGTTCAGCAAACACAAAATGGAAATCAGAATGTTGCTATGGCTGCTGCATTGCTCAATCTCTCAGCTAGGATGGATCAGCTTCTGCCTCGTGTGAATAATTAGCAACAGGCTGCAGTGAATATGGTTCGGCCACAAGCATTTATGGTTGAGCAAAATTCTTGTGAAATTTGTGGAGAAGGACATCATTTCAGCACCTGTCAGAATTCTGTGCAAACTGAAATGGACCAAGTAAACTTTATGCAGCAACATCAGCAGAGATGGCAACCAGGAAACAGTTATCAGCAATACAGGAAGCATGAGGCACCAGAATTCAGCTGGAGTAATCCACAAGGGGCCTTGAATTCTTTTGCAAGCACCTAAGGTGCAGTATCAGGGAAGCTCTAGTGGGATTAAGGAGTCTGAAAGTGGTCTTATGAATTCTCTGCAAGAGAAGGCTCAAAAACATGATTAAAGTTTGGCTAAACTGGAGAAGAATAATGACTTTTGACGCAACTAGCACAACAGAATGCAAACCTCATGTCTGAAACTAGAGCTGATATTGAGAGGTTGGAACACACTGTTGGTCAGCTTGCTACTCAACTGTAAGAAAGACAACCCGGGAAGTTGCCCAGTACCACTGAAGTTAATCCTAGGAAAAGCAACAAAATGATTACTTTGAGGTCTGGAAGAGAATTGGACGAGCCAAAGTTACCTCCATCAGTGTTGATTAGCACACAAATAGAACAGAATATCCCAGAAAAAGAAGTGGTCACTCCTGAGCTGAAATCAGCATCTAAGACAACCAAGACATCCAAGTATGAGCAGCCCGAGCTTACAGAGGAGCTGATGAAGAGGTTGCCTTATCCTAAGAGATTTCAGAAGGACAGGTTGAAGCAGCAATTCAGGAAGTTCACCAATGTCCTTAAGCAGTTGAGGATAAATATTCCGTTTGCTGAGGCAATTGAGAAGATGCCTATCTATGCTAAATTCAGGAAGGACATCCTCAGTAACAAGAGAAAAATTGAAGATGAGGGGACAATCCCTCTAACTAGTGAATGTTCAGCAATTATCAGCCAGAAGAAAACACCTATTCCTCCAAAGTTAGGTGATCCACGAAGCTTTTCAGTGCCTTGTTCTATAGGAGATCAGCTCTTTGAGAGAGCTTTATGTGATCCAGGTGCTAGTATCAGTCTCATGCCTTATTCTATATCACAAAAACTCGGATTTGGAGAATCAGTTCCAACTGATATCACTTTGTAACTAGCTGATAAATCCATCAGATAACCGAGAGGAGTGGTTGAGGATGTGCTTGTGAAGGTAAATAAGTTTTATTTTCCTGTGGATTTTGTGATACTGGACATGGCTGAAGATGTGGGAATACCAATCATATTAGGCAGGACATTTTTGTGTACTGGAAAAGCTTTGATTGATATCAGAGAAGGGATTTTTGAAACTGAGAATTGGAGATGAAGAAATTTGTTTCAGTGTATATCCTTCTATGAAAATGCCATATGAACCTGAATTTTCTGAGTCTGATCAGTGTTATGCCATCAATGCGGTTAGTGCCAATTTCCTAGACCACTTGGAGTGTGAAAGGGATCCACTTCAGTTCTGTTTGACAGCTGAAAAAGACACAGAAATTCAGAATGCCGAAGTTGATCAGTATGCTAATTGGATGGAAGAGAATGAGTCAATATTAGTACAAAGCATAGAACCTTTGGGCAAAATATCAGCAATATCAGATAACTCATTGGACTCAGCACCAGAATTGGAGTTTAATCACTGCCTGAGCATCTCAAATACACCTTCTTGGGTGAATCAGAAATAATGCCAGTAATTATAAACCAGAATCTGTCAACTGAAGAAGAGGAAGCTTTGATGGTAGTTTTGAGGACTCATAGGAAAGCCATAGGCTGGACTTTGGCTGATATAAAGAGGATTTCTCCATCGATTTATATACACAATTTTATTGGAAGAAGACAGCAAACCTGTCATTGCAGCTCAAAGAAGATTGAATTCAAAAATGAAAGAAGTAGTGAGAAAAGAGATGCTGAAATGGTTGGATGCTGATGTTATCTATCCAATATCAGATAGCTCGTGGATTAGCCCAGTACAATGTGTACCC
>JAOYMZ010000001.1:1704655-1723424 GCA_025802335.1 Pinguicula primuliflora
GGTCTGGGTCGTCCAGACCCGCCCCGTCCCGTGTACATAAATTCACTTTAAAAAAATTAATATAAAAATATTTATTAAAGTGAAAAAATAAATTAAACTAGGAAAAAATATTAAAACACTTTAACAATTTTAATTTTTATTTTATTTTTTATGAACTTTATTTTTTAATTTTTTTCTAGATTTATATACTTTAAAACAATTAAAAGAAAATAATTATATTTAAAAAAATATCAAATTAGCGGGGCGAGTCTGGGGCGGGGCACCTATCCGGGTCGACCCGCCAAGACGGGGCAAAATTGCTAACCCTAGGTTAAACCCTATAAACCCAAGGGTTAAACCCTATAAATCAAAGGATTAAACTTTTATTGTGTTTTTAGTGCATAAATTTTGTGCTTTATAGAATTTTCCGACAAATTGTGATTTTGGCCACTCAAAGTCGTCAAAAATATGAACTTACTGAATTTTCGGTAATCCGTAAGCCTAGCAATTCCCGTCATACAATAGTCATTCCAAAGTTCATAGTCCTAAAATATAATGGAGTTTCAAATCCTCAAAATATTCCAAATCACATTTGTTTCGCAAAACCTTTCTTACAAGGCTCGATTTTGAAAAGAAAAAAAAACCCATGTGAAGTTCAGGATGACAAGGTAGATCAGAAGTCCCAACCATAGCATTTCATCATGTGAGAGGAGTTTGTATACACAAAACACTTATCCCATGTTCAATACAACTACTAAACTCACAAACCCGACACTCAGACTATACTCAACTTTCACTCAGGTAATCTGACTCGTGGACTCCAGTGAAAAAAATGAATCCTACATGAACTCACAGATTCAAGCAAAAACAAATGGGGGAAAAGATCATTGTTGTATTCAAAAAAAAAAAGCAATAATTGCTTGTGTAGATAATTCTAGCAGGGATGCCGATCAGGCTGGTATGCAGTACGATGAGCTGAGAGCAGGGGGTAGAACGCAGACCAGATGAGGTCCGGGAGGATTGCAGCTTATATTTGTCTCGTCCACGTCGGGCAAACTGAGCTGGGGAGGGTGTACGTATCCGGCTACGAGAGGCAAGCATAGTATCGAAATCACAATCCTGGAACCTGTCGACAGTACATTCATATTTTGAGTCCCAGAGGAACTGATGGAGTTGTGTTTCCACTGATACATGGTGAGGATTCAAGATTTACCTTGTTTAGTGGAGAGTGATGCGTATCCTCTTTTCCTTCCCGCAATCATCCAGTTCACGGTGTTAATGCTGACTTCATATAACACCTCGTCCTTTTGCACAAGAAACAGAAAAAAACAAAAAGGAAATGAACACATTGTTAGAGTTAATTTGTGGCGCACAGATTACATACAGAAAAATTGACTAATATATAATGATATGGCGCTTAAATCTATTGGATTGATATCTTGGCTTTTAAGAGTGTAAGACCAAATTTATTATATATTGACCCACGTACAGGCCCGAACCCACCGGCATGGGTCTGTTTCAAATTTCAACTCACAGGACAGACTTATGATTTCACTAGACAATATTAGGTTCTCAAAGATTTTAATGAAAAGTGGTTTTCCTAATATTGCGTAGCTTGCTCTGGAAAATGTTGATAATACATCAGTTCCCCGGTTGTGTACAATCACTCATAAATAGTGATCCGGGGAGAGCAAGGATTTTTTTAGATATAGCCCTAGACAGTGATAGATTGAATAATATGGCTTACAGTGTTTTCGGCAGCCAGATCCTTGTCTGTGTCTTTCAACCTTTCAACTCTCCACTGCATGGTTACGAGCTGACCAACTCGAAGACCGCTTGAAGGCAGAGGGAGAAAGCCAACTGCAATGCAAGGGTCCAGCACAGGCCGCTGTAACGCGATACCACTCCTAAAGGTCAGGCATGCCGTATTATCATTACCAGGTCCTGAAACTTCCTTAGCTACTGGACTATGAGCTCCCAGATTTCTACTACCGGAAATCGTATATCTGATGTTCAATGTACTATACGAACGCATCTCATTGGTTTCACCTGTAGATGTAAGAAAGAAAATAAAAGCAAAACTAGTCCATTAGTTCTTTCTTTTAGCAGGTACGAGAGAATGAGGACGGTGAATGATCAGTTCATCAACTTTCAGGCTACTTTTTTTTTTATAGGTGAAGTTATTGTCACTCCCATAACCACTAGGCCAACACCTCTTTGACTCAACTTTCAGACTACTATTGCATGAGATGTTGCAATACGCAATTACTAGCTCGTTGTCCAACAAGTTGGAGCTTTTTCCTTCGAGTTATATTTGTTCAAAACTAGCCTCAATTTTCTTATGCTTACAGGAAAAATTGCATGTATGCAAATTTGGTTGCATCATGCCACCGTTAGATGGAATTTTATTAAACCAAGCTCATTCTAAGGAAGGACCGGGCCAAAAGGAAGTTAACGCACCTTTTGTCGATGCATTTGCCAAGCTGATACTGAACAATAGTCCAGCTTTGGATTTAGAAGAAACAACCAATGGGAAGAAGCTAGAGATTGGTCTGCAATCATGCTTTCCAGTATGAGCAAAATCTTCTTGAAGATCCAGCCAAGCATCGGAAATCGCTAGTGAGGCTTTCACCTGTGACTGCAGTATGACCTAAGAAAAATATGAAGGAAAACAGAGTCGCCATTTAGAATGCTAGGACACAATTTTACAATTTTATAGATAGATCTCCCATTTTGAATAAGACAATTTATGGACTACAAGCTCTTAGTTGCAGAACAAGTAACAAAAACATTGAAATGAAGAAACACGCATCACAACTTTAGCTGCATAAACTGGTAAAAGTGAAGCGATGACCCTCAGACATTGCCCCTTTAAAGGTTATTTGAAGCCTTTCCAGAAAGTGGACAGCTTAAGCTGATCTTTCTTTTCTGGGGGTAAAGGGACATTGCAATGCTCCAATGGGACTTGAAAAGCAGATCACCTTTCCTTCATGACTCGCAGAGAATAATGGTATATTGCTAGAATGGAAATGAAAAATATGACACTGTATTGAAATTCGAATTTATGCATTGGATATTAGATTGGAGAATGAAATTTAGCATAATTACCTGTAAAAGCAAAGTCCCATCATTACATTTGTCTGCAACACGCGTGCTTACATGAAAAGGATCGGTAAAATGCACAGCAATTGTCCTGCAAAGTAATCAGGCACACTTCACGTTTGTATGAGGTTAAGAAAATCTTAATGTAATAGAAAAATACTCACTTATCAAACGTCTGGGTATGAGAAACTCCAAAATCAAGAGTCAAAGCTATAGTCCGCAAGCCATCAACAACACTCTGTCTCTGGGAAACAACTGTACCTGCGCGGACATGAATAAGCAGTGACATGCTACGAGCAGCGAAGGATACGGTTTGGAATTTAGATGCCAGCATGAAAATCAAACTAACCAGCAGGTGTCCCCTTGGGTAGCTCATCACTAACTGCCCGTAGTGGTATCCATAAAACCGAAGTGACATTACTTGCCCAATCAGGCAACAATATTTTCCCATCTCCCAGATTTAATTGCTTCTCTTCAGCAGATGATAGACAAGAATTATCAGGTGGATCGTCTATAATGGTGACATCCGCATGACTCTCAATTTCGATGCCATGCATCTCCTCAATTCTCAACCCAGGACCTGGGTCTATGTGTAATATGGCACCCTTAAGAGAGTAGTCAATTGGTCTGACAATTATTCCAACCCACTGAGCTTCATTCATCAGCAGCGCAGATGAAACAGCGGCAGCAAGATCAACCAGAGACCTAGGTGTGGCCACCTGGACAATAACGTAAAGTAGGATCCGCATGTTAGCATTCGACTTGTCTAATATTCCTAAAGAGAACAAATTACAGCTCTGGAGAACAGCCCAAGATAACTAGTTCATATAATGATGTAAAGTTTTGAAAAACATCGCTAGAACAATACCTTCAATATAGGCCTCATCGGTTTCTCATAACTCATAAAATCATCTGCGTCCGTGGGTCCGCTTTGTGAAAAACTATGAGATCTAAATTTTAGTCGACCAATCTGTCCAGTGAGAACTCCTAAAACGTAGGCACCTGGTTTTTGTGGGGGCAAAGAAAGGGTGATACTATTTCTCCCAGGCCTTAAGACAATAGCTTCAGAGCTCTTTATCCCCTGAACAAAATAGAAAATTATATTGCCATTATAAATATAAGTTTCACACAACTGAACAGGGCGTCTAGCAAGTTCAAGAAGCACCAGGACAAGAGTACCTTGGCACCTTCATCAGTATTATTAGTAGCTGTCAATGTTAAACTAAGAGATTCAAGTGTTATATCATCTGGAAATCCGCTACATAGAGTAACTGATAGTGTGCCAGGATCCCCGTCACAGAGCTCTACAGGAGGTCCCTGGTTGCCAGAAAATGTTATTAAGGAAGACACGTCTAGGGGAACAGGATTCTCCATTTCACTGTGAGCAAGACGGACAACTTCAGACTGAAAAGCTTGCCGCTCCTTGGTTAAGAACAATCCTTTATCTAATGATAATAATCTGACACAAGAAGACAGGTAACCAGCTCGATCATTCAATATCTTTTGACATTCTGCTAGATTTGGAAGAACTTCTGCCAGAAGGTTCTCCCATCCTTCACCTGCGTAAAGAGCACATACTTTCTCGTACAAATTGGCAGCAATATCATAGTTTTCGTGCTTATGGTAGACAGCTGCAATTTCGCCATCAAGGACAACTCCATGTCTCTTCCACCAAGACCGATGGTAGTTATTAGCAGCGCCCTTTGACAGATCCAGATACTTTTGCTGAATACATTACACAAAAGGTCATGTCAGGTACATAAAATTTTCTATAAACTTTCTAATTATCATTATCCATCCAAACAGTGATTTTATAAGCCAGGGATCCTTATTTAACTGTTATTCTATCTGGCTGACCTGCTTTGGCCCTTTGAATTGTCAACTGAGTGCGGTGTAAAGAAATAAAAACAGATCAAATAAGTTAATGATACACCTGAAAAGGTCAAATTGATTGTATATTGTATAAAGGTCTAAATGAATTTTAATCTGTTCACTGACATTGCATGTAATCTCGAACTGTGACGAGAAGTATGCATACTATTGATAGATCTAACCAAGAGTGATACGCTAATTGCAAACAGAGAAGTCACAATTATCAATCAAGCTCAGATCATGGTCCCTAATGACAGGTGATGAACCTAGAAGATTCATACTAATTTCAGTGGCAAAAAAAAGATGAAATTGAATAAGGTGGTGTTGAAGTAATAATAATGTCCTGCCTAAGAAAGCCTCATTTCGAAAATAAACTTGAACCTGAGGTCAATTGTCTAAGCTTGTACCATGCATATTCTTCAAGTATCTTACAAGCTCAGGAGATTTTTGATCTCATATCAATACCAAGCAATCAATGCCTTCTACTGAACAAGCTCAAAGAAAAGAACTAACAAGATTTTCAAAATGAGAAAAAAAAACGATCTTGAGTATAAACAGTGGAAATAGAAGCTTTTTAATATTCGAATGAGTTAGCATCTCTCAACTTTTCTAAAATCACTAATAAGAAAGCATATCCCATTTGCAGAAGATCCACCGTTTAAAACAAGATTAGATATAACAACTCAGTAAACAAACCCACTAAATTATTTTTGCTTCTTATTTGAATTCTCCAAAAGAAAAGGAAGAGCTCATTCACAAGTAGATCAAATCAAAATGAAAAGGATCTTTAGACTAAATTAACTCAGTTGAACATGGATAATAGATATATCCGTGATACAAGGCAAACAGAGTAAGACTTCAGCACTATAAATATACCAGCATGAAAAAGATAAATAGTGAATATCAATCACCTCAAACTCCTCGACAGACGATAACGATTTCCGTAGTTTTGCATCAGAAACAGTGTTCTCTAAAGCATGTTCAGCTGCGACAAAAATTTCTGCAAGACTCATAGGCCGACCAATAGAACCCTCAAAATTCCCGGGCGAAGAAAGGGTCCGTGGCACGGATGGGGCATTTACTTTAGGCAATGGGGACATTGGTCCTGATCTGTCACCAAAAAAGTTTAAAAATGTAACAAAATCCTTCCACCCAAGCTATCAAACCCATAGATCCTGTCCATATTCCAAGACAGAGAAAAGCACAAGGACAATAACCCATCCACTCTGTTAACAGTGTAAGTTCCTAGTCAGAAAGAAAAATAACAAATCGAAACCACATCGGCAGACATCTGCTTGTAAAGCAAGGTGACACGCAACTTTAAACATTCTGAAACAGAGAACTATATTTGAACACGTTTACTAATTTGCCATCCAATTATACTGCTGCAATTTCAGTTGCAAAAACAGACCACACACAAGTATGTAGTTAGTCCTCAATCCATTCAGACCAGCATGCAATAACAACAATGAGCAGCTTTTAGAAAGGTAGACGAATTTGTAAATACCATAAGTATAAGGTGAAACATGTCGCTCCTCGGAAACAATTCCCATAATAAGACAAGCATTCCTCCTCTTTGTAACTAGGAAACGAAAGTGACATCAATCTTGATTTCGCAACAAGGCACAGTTTTGCTCAAATGAATTCAAAAATGACACCTAGGAAGTAACTGCAAGTGTATTCCTTAGGGAAATCATACTTCAATAACAAAAAGAGTGTATTCTTAAAAGGTTACTGGAAAAAGGTCAGAATTATAAGTGCTTTCCTTAGGCAAGTCTCCTTATATAAGGACTAGAATGTTGCTTTAGCTACGACGGTCAACCAGAACAAGCAATAAGCCGGAATACAAGAAACAAAATATTGCCTAACTTCTAGTAATGAAATCCACAGTTCGATTTCCCCGTTGAGTTAAACAATAGAAAATGAGATTCGTTTGCCACTAAATCTTTTAATTGTAGAATCAGATATTTTCAAAAGGTATTTCTTTGTATTCAAAAACAATCTTCTTTGGTATCAGTTTTGAAATTAAAATCAAATCAAACTAAGAAAAGTATATCGAGCAAGAATGTTGCTGGAGGTTCTGTCCCAATCTTAATTCATAATATAGTCATACCTTCGATCATGTGATAAATATTAAGACTTTTAAGTTCTGGACCATAAATAAATGGGTCTCTATTGGTCATTTTTTTCATACAAATTATGAGTTGGATTCGCCTACTAAATGCACAAAATGCTTGATCTTATTTTCGTCAAAGCATATTAGTCAAACACTATGGTGATAATAAAACTATCCTGAGATGTATGACAATGACTAGAAGCTATCACTTTTGTTTTTTCAACCATGCATGCAACAGGAAATAATATTAAACTCAACAGTTTCATGTAACGGTTACAATTTCATTACCCTTCGCTGGCATTTGGACGAGTATCAAATATTTCAGATATATTTCCAACAGAGAGAGAAGCCCTCCGACGATTCGCCTCACGCAATAGGGCTGATGGTTCAAGAGGCAGCGGCTTCCTCTGAATACCAAAATGCTTAGGCCGTGGAGTCTCTTGGAGAATCAACTGTACAATCATTGTAGCATATTGATAAGCATAATATTACATTCAAGGAATGTAGAGTGATGTGAAGCAGAAATAATAAAAATATAAAAGCAAAAAGGATAAAGTGTAAAAAAAAAATGGAATTATTTTCTGAAAATCGCATCAGCCTCCATCCAAGCCTTACCTTTTCCTTTGCAAGCACCTCAGAAGAAGCATCAGGTGGCAATGTTGGCCAGACTCCTGGCTTAGGCCACGGCAAGATACTGAGTGAAGCACTGAGATAGAAACTACAAGAGTAAGAAAATTACACAAGAAGTTTGAAAGTAGTTACGATTTTTGTTCTGTTCACCAGGCATGATTTGTCAACAGAACCAACAAGAAAATCTTGTGCAGTTTAATTCATTACCCTGGGATGATGATGAACATAGTAAGCATTATTATATTGGATAATACCTGTTGACAGGACTTCTTTCTATATCTGATCCATAGCCAACTAAATACCCTAACCGCATAAACTGCCACAAACATGACAAATTTTAGCACGAGCTATCACGACTAAAAAATTATTTCTACAGATTATGTCTTGAAACAAGGAAAGTAGAAACAGAAAAAACAATTAGTAAACAAACAAACAAACATAAAATATTCGGATGCCCTTATTCCATAGCAATCTCAGCACAATGGGTTTTTCACACGTCACTAAAAAAGACAGGAATTTGCAGATTTAGCTTTACCGATTCGGTCCTAAAGCAAGAAGAACCCTACCTTAGTCCGGCATAAAGCATAGAGCTCCCCTTGAACCCGGTAGAACTCCTTTTCAACATCAGGCGCAGCTAATCCATCTTTATGATGAAAAGCAGCTGCTTCTATCAATGCCAAGCAAGCTGTGATCACCCAGACTTCGCGTATACAGAACGGTAATGTTCTCTGGAACAACTTATTAAGCACCTTATAAGAAAGGCTTCTAAATAGGCCAATAAAGAGTCGAACAAAGACCAGCACATTTCAAAAATTATGGCGCTTACCTCACGAAAAGCCAATGCCTTTGAGAAGCTAATTATGAATGAGTAACCCCTGGAAGCAACCTCAAATGGGCGATTTAATTTGAAGAGCAGCTGAAATGATCAGTACACTGAAAAACTCTTTAAAAATTTCTCAGAAATTGTGAACATGGGATTAAACAATATGCTATACAAATTTTATTAAGTACAGATACTATAGCCAAACATATATACCAAATCAATCACTCATTCATGTCCATATTGCATTAGTTATCCCAAACCATTTTGATGCATTTATGATTCTTCTTGTTTAATGCACGTCTCCCTAAAAGATAGGCGGAAGACAGATGAGACATAACATATTTTGTTACGTTAGCATGCTCCCTAAAAGGACATTAAACTTCTACACATATTGGTGGTGAAGAGATACAAAAACAGGCTCTATTATTGGGTTAAGCTTTCTTATCATGTAACCATGTTGATCGGAGAGCTAAGCTGGTGGAAAGGTTCATGATGTAATAGTTGATTGCTAATAACGTGTATAGGATGACAGACCAAAATTGGGTTATATAATACATAACCAACCTAGGCCAATCACAATATCTTTCACACCTTTGCTTGACAGGCAAACAGATACTGCCTGAATTCATATTCCCTAAAGGAGTCATCTTGAACAATCTGAGTCAGTGCTTTTCTCCCAGGGTCAAGCAGCATAGCCTCATCATCACCATGCTCTACTCCACCAAAGTCTCTTTGTTTTCCTCCCATATTAACTACAAAAAAAGAGTCAATATTTAACTTCACATCCAGAAAACTGGAATTGACAAACTTTCCACATAGTCATACTGAAAAAATGAGCACTAAATAAACTAGACAGAAAGACGAATCTCTTCATAGATGTGTCAGAACATAAAAGAAGCTAGACTGTATCATGTTCAGCTGACTCAAAATTGTTAAGTAAAGGAAGTCTAACCGGAGTAAGATAGCATCTTCATAAGAGAAAATAAATTCCCAAATGCAGGAAAAATACGAAAATGATCTAAAGTAAATGATTGTCCTTTTCCCTCTTATCCCCTGCTAATAATTATTAGCACCCCATAGCAGCTTGTAAGATATAATTCACGTAGAAAGTACGAAGTCCATGAGACATAACATCACATTTTCCACAGAATGACAAAAAGGCTATGATAAAGTCAAAGGAAATGATACATGAAGTGAAGCACGATAAACTTATTTCACAACGCAAAAAAATAGATTAACATGCACTTGAAACTTGAAGTTTAGAATAATTGCAATAAAGAACTTTGATTGGTTATCCAATTTTTTACAGAACTAAATCAATAGGTAAGAGGGCACATGTGTTGGCACCTGTTTCTAAATAACAGAGTTCAAGCTCATCATATTCACGTAATGCATCCTCATGGAGATGAGCAATCTCGAACATAAAAGCCAAACTTTCCTGTCAAGGAAGGGAACATCCATGATTAATAAAACGGATGCTCCCAAGGTTTAAACTAATGATAGGTGTAGACTGAGCAAGAAATATGATGAAAAGAAAATGCACTTTAAGAATATTGAGTTTTACTAAGATTCATTCTCTTGTCAAAATTTATTAATCACGCATTCAATATCATAAGTTTGTTAAGTTACTGTGTTACAGGATATCGAGTAAAAAATGAAACAGATGCCAAGTCTTGTGGTTGAACAAGGTATTGGATTTTCTCTGAGCAAGGGGAAAGTTGGCCAGAAAGGGGGAATTTTTAAAATGATGTTCTCTTTGACCTTTACGCGTGAAAAGCCATTATGTGATATGGGTTCTGACAATGATAATCCGCTCTACGTTCAATGTCATACATTCTGATGTTCATATTTCCTTAGAAACCAGATACTTTTATTCCCGGTGATGGTTAAGAAGATAATAATCGGTCTCAAGCAGTGTTCGCGCCGCCTAGTCGGCCAAAAACCCCCCTCCGCCCCGTTTTTGGGCTAAACGGCGTGGTGAGGCAGTCCCGGCAGTGGGGCGGCCGCCCCGCCCGACAAGGCGGGCCCAACCACCTGATTTGGGCCTAAACGGAGCAACGGGCCTAAAAAAATTTTACTTATTAAGAACTTGGGCTTCGGATTTTAACCCAAAACCCACAATAAAATACAAGTCATTATAATAATTATTATAATCAACTTTTTTTTTCTAAAACTTATCAAACCGATGGCCACTATTTATAGAAGACGGTGGAATTGTCCCACACCGGAAGAAGAAAGGTGAAGCTCACCTTTCTTCTTCTATAAATACATGTGGGCATAGGTGATAATTTAAAAAAAATGATAGTAAATGAAAAAAAATCAACTCTTGAGATTAATCATTAATTAATCTCGAGTTGATTTTAAATTTTTAAAAAAATTGATTTTAAATATATAAAAAAATTCTGGTAAAAAAAAAGAGAAGTGTTACGGTGGGCGGCCGACTAATCGGCCGGGAGGCACTGGGCGGCTCCCGGCCGACCCGTCTCCACCTCCCGACTTCTCCAACACTGGTCCCAAGTAATAGATGCAATGTAATCAATACAGAACAACTGGTCTAAAAGTGAAGAGAAGTACCTTGAGGATGAAAAAATTGCAGAAGTTCCAAACTGGCATGAAGCGTTGTTCGCTGAGTTTGCGAATTTCTTCTTCATAAAACTGAATGCGCCTGTCAAGTGTATTTTTTATGCACTCCATGATTTTAATTTCCAAGTCTTCCCAGAAACTGGCATCGTGTCCATGCATATCTAACTTACAACACCTAAGAGAAGCGTTTCAAAGCCTCAGATTTGGATTCCTGTGATCAATCATGTGCACTTTCCTAATCCTTCATCTTACTCATTTTGACAAAGTTTACCAGTATGAAAAGAGAATGATTTGGTTATCAGAAATAATATCATGAATTCAAAATCAAATGGTTTAAGATGAATGAAACCTGACTGTCTTACCTTTCTCTCTTCTTGGAATTAAAATCAACTTCAAGTCTGGCATAAACTTTTTTTGCCATTTTCATGGCCTGATCGTTGTGAGCTGGTGCTCTAGACACGAAGACAATAAACCATTCTCGTTCGTCATTTTGAACTATTAGTTTGAGGCGTGGTTTCAGAATGTTTTTAAATTCATCAAGATCCTATACAGAAAGGAAATATTTTATCATGGGGCCACAGAAGACAATAAAGAGTTGAAAATATCTGTCAGGAGTAGACAATAGACAGGGTATCTCAAGAGATGGACGAGACAGTAATGTTACCTCACAAGTAACCAGAACAATAGTAGCGTAGGGCTCTCGGAACCAGAAAAGTGCTTGCTCCTGAGGAAACCGACTACGCAGTCTTGCATCTGTTGTGAGTATAAATTCGGCAGGTAATTGATCAACGAGCACAGCATTGCGTGTCTTGTTGTTTAGAAATGCCTTTTTTATTGGCAACCTCTCCTCAAATCCCTTCTTGACAACGGGCCACAAGTCGCTCACATCCTCAACTATGAAAAGACGATTACTCATGCCACATTAAAGGAGAAAATTCTTGTTTTATTTTATCGTATATATATTGCCATTAACCAGTAATATGGTGCTATACATAAACAAATGCTAATATATATGGATGAACAATGCATGATAATAGAATATATTAGTTGCTTATGCTATTGAAAACAAAATGTATTGACATGCATTTATCCAATTGATCAAACTTAAGAAGCAACAAGTGGTTCTTTAATTCCACGCTTCATCTTATTCATACTTCGAAATTACAGGAAAAAAAAAAAGATGAAATAAGAGGGTGGTTACTGTGATTTCTTCCAATGCAAAACTACAGTAAGAAAACTTCATCTAGAACTTAGAAGAACAAGCAGCGAAGGCAACTTAACAATTTTCCATTTAATGCTAAAATGCAACAAGTACCTTATAGAGACTAGTTTACTAGAAAACAAAGTTATTCTACACCGAGGAGCACTAAAACCAAAACATCACACCAATGAAAATGATAACAAATCAAAATTGGAGGTGCACAAACAAGAATAGCGAATCCAAGGTTACCGGCAAGCACGACTTGATTGAACGATGTCTTGATACTCTGAAACTGAGGCAAAAAACTCGCCATTTCTACCGATCAACAAGGACCATCAGTCCATCGCTGAGGGGCGAGAGCTGAGATCGGCGAGCCACGATTGCAAATGCCGCCAGCAGCCTTTAAAGAAATTATTCAAAGTGAAGTTTTCTTCAGTATTGGCTATCGGCTGTGCAAGCTGCCGCGTCTCCCGCAGATTCGTTTTCCCCGTCGATGCTCGAATCGGAGAATTCTCGGAAAGTCGCGTTTATCTCGCCGGGAATCTATTGTCAAATCTTACAAGGCCCGCAACCCATTAAATACAATAAAGCGCGGAGCGCCTCACGTAAAAGCGCTCTTACAGCTTAAACAATAAAAATGAACTTTTCGTTCTTATCAGAAGAACGGAAGGTGATGTAATGAGATGCTGAAGTAGAAAATAACTGCAATTGCGAGATGAACTGGAGATAGGATTGAAGATAAATCGAAAGCTTTGATTAGCTTCTTTGGACGTGACGCGCCAAATCGTCAACAACTACCAGCTTCCATTCATGGCCGTCCCTTTAGCAGCTTCCATTTTCTACCCCAACAAGCTCACTCGCGGACTCTACCCAAGCTTAGCTGCCCCTTTTTCTGTCCCCTCCAATCGAATTCCAAGTGAAACCAAGTGGGTAACGTCGAATCATCCTGAATTCAGACGCATTTGGGCTACCAAGAATGACGCTCCGATGGTCAGTCCACTTTCTTTTGTCCGTTATGATGCATGTACACGCATTTGTAATTTTTTCAGGAGGGAACTTTTTTTGAGTTTTTTGGGTATTTAAAAGGATTTGAACCTGTTTTGGGGATAAAGGATGGTGGAAATGCTATGTTCTTTCTCGCTGGAATAGTGCCTGCATTGATCTGTAGTTTTACAGTAGGTAGTGCCTGCTGCAGGATGTCTTTATCTCATGGTTTAGGTTTACAAAACTTCTGTCGCACAAATATTATTCCCATGTCATGTTGAGTTCTTCAGGGCGGTTGGTGTTTGTGCAGGACTCAGTGGTTGAAAAATGTTGTCTTTCCAACTCCCAATCATGGCTGGAACTGGGAAGGAAGCAGTTTCGTGGTTTATTTGCTGCAATATTTCTTGTTATTCAGCTAAGTTCTCCTGTACCACATAAGGGACATGAGTTCTGGTTCATTTCTCCGGCTGAAGCAGTGCTCTACTCCCCTGAAACCAAAATTCCTAGGACAGGAGAACTGGCTCTGAGACGAGCAATCCCTGCAAACCCAAATATGAAAGCTATACAGGTTTGAGAAACATCAATAACGTGGAAATTCAATTTCTGTGACGAAGAAAAAGTTTATCAATTGTCCTTGTCTTGAAGGATTCTCTAGAAGAACTATCATACTTGCTCAGAATTCCCCAGAGAAAACCATTTGGTACTATGGAGGGAAACGTCAAGAAAGCTTTAAAGGTAATGTGCATTTTTTGTACTTGCACAGCTATATTTGTCTTGCAAAATGATTAGACAACTTCAATGGATTAAGGATATCGCCCGATCTGCCTTGACGTTTCGATTTGGAGATGTCACTTGCAACGTAATGCTTCACAGTGCATTAGTACATTAAATTTGAAGTTTGCTCATGTACAGTTTCTTGGTAATTTAAGGAAAACTGGGAATTTGGTGTTGCAGAAGAATTCATTATGCTACTTTTGCCACTGCATTTAGGCTTGATTGATCTAAACTTATTGCATGCTGGAACTCTTATTTCAAAGATCTCCAACATCAGTACTCGTGCTTCTTAAGAAATTTGATGTTAATCGACTTAATGGATAGTTTTTACTTCTACCCTTGATCAGCCGCTTTAGATATGTCTCTAAGCAAAAGTTTTGTATTTCAAAGGGAGGAATAGGCAAAGTGATACAGTCCAAACAGAAAGCAGAAACTTCTTTTCGTTCACATTCTTGTTTCTATTAGTTGGATGACTGGATTTGTAGCAACCAGTCCTGTCCAACTATCTTATCTGTGCATTCATTTTTCTAGACTTTCACCGAATTGGGTGCTAAGAGTAACTTCCTGCTTCTATGGTTGCAATAGTTTTAGCCCTCTTCATTTTTGTGTTCGTAATCAGATCGCACTGGATGAAAAGGAGTCCATATTGTCTGCGGTGCCAGCTGAACGTAGAGAAAAGGGTTCTCTCCTTTATGCATCTCTGACAGATGGGAAGGTACAGTGGATTCTATACAAACTGATGTATCTTTTTCTTGTTCCAACTGCTATTCGCAAACTTTCCATTCTTGCGGTAAATGTAAGTTTTAGTACCCGATTCATAACCTGTCTTGTGAGGCTTCCAAAATTTTATCAACATGCGATTTTGGAATTTTGATCAGGATGGACTGAAAGTGCTTCTTGAAAATATCAAGGATAAAGATGCAGATAAAATATCAGTTGGCCTGGGATCTACGCTGGATGTTGTTGCACAGTTGGAGTTGCTACAGGTGTCTAATTCTCTCTTTCAGAAACTGAATTTTATTCTTGATCTTTTCCACATTGGAGAAAGTGAGTGAATTACTCATAAACGCGCTTATCCTCCAGCTTTGCATTTTTCTTTGATGAGTTTGAAGATCGCTGTCGAATCAGTGATGTAACAATTACATGTCAACAGGCTCCAGGATTATCATTTCTGTTACCCGAGCAATACTTGACCTACCCAAGGTAATGTGCATTACAGACTCTGGATCATAACATACTTTTCTCTTTTATGCATTTCTTGTGTTTATTTGCTTTGTGCTAAATATTTAATTCATAGTACATCCACTTTTGCTGTTGCAACTTACTATTTCGGTGTAGCTGATGAAGTAATGAGTCTTCGAGAAATTTTCTAGTCCCGAATGCTTATGTAACGATTAATGAGATACGGTCCCGGTTGTAATCTTAGCCATTGATGTTGTGATTTTTCATGAGTCTTTTGTTGCAACTAATCCTTCATCTATTTCCTTAGGCTTACAGGGAGAGCAGTTGTTGAATTCGAGATTGAGAAAGGAGATGGTTCCACGTTTTCTCCAGAATCTGGTGGTGAATCAAGAAATACTGCAACAATTCAGGTGTGTTAAATACACATACTATCTATAAAAGATCTGCCAACATCGTCCTGGCACTCTGGTTGAATCTAGTGATTAATGCAGTAAATGTTTCCTGTGAATTTATAGTGTACTACAGTACTAGTATCCTGCAAAATGAAGGATCAGGTTCCTAGGATACCTCTCAATTGGATTTTTCTCAGTCAGATGCATTTGATGTCAAAATTGCTTTGTTTACTTAGGTAACATGTATTTCACAAATAAAAAATCAAGCAACTTAAATAGGAATTTGGTGCTATAATTTATGAAATTAGGTTCAAGGTTTTAATGAGAGTAAACCACATATTCTTATTTAAGTTGACCCACACACGCGCACCTGTGCACACGAGGCCCGAGCCCGGATTAGGGCATGGTCCATTTAGTATCAGAGCGAGTGATCTATACCCAAGAAAAAAATTCAGGGAAAAGTTTCCCAGAAGAAAGAAGACTCCATAATGGGTAATTCCGTGAAAATTCCACCCTATAATGAAGATTAGCCTAGTTGGGCATTATCCATATGATAATCCAAATCTAAAAGGGTTTACCTTGTTGGACTTGAGGAGAGTGGTAGAAATGTGCTACATGAATTTCACAAACCAAAAATCAACAACTTATATAGCAATGCGGTGAATTTAAGTTACCGCACATGCGCACACGAGGCCCGAGGCCGGATTAGGCCTGGGTCCATTTACTAACATCTAGTGTCTAACTACGCTTGTCTTTTAGGTTGTACTAGATGGTTACTCAGCTCCACTGACAGCAGGGAACGTGGCAAAACTGGTAAGGTAGACCTCACTTCATCTTCTTCAGCATGTCACAGTATACTTCCATAATCTCATAAATGATCCTTTTACTCGTTCAATAAGTTGCATGAGCCTTTTCTGTCAACCACACTCATATAATGATTGATGCAGGTGGCTGATGGGGTGTACAATGGCGTGAAACTATATTCTACGGATCAGGCTATTCTATCAGATGGTGGGGCAGGAAAAGACAAAGGGTATAGCGTTCCCCTCGAAATAAAGCCGTCTGGGCAATTTGAGCCACTTTACAAAACAACATTAAGCATCCAGGTTGACAGAAGTTCACTCCATTCCTTGAATGAGATTTCAATCTTTCTTTATTCACTCATGATACATTTTCCATTTGAAGGATGGGGAGATCCCCGTGCTTCCTCTTTCTGTTTACGGAGCAGTGGTGATGGCTCATAACGACGTCTTGGAGGAATATTCCTCCCCAAACCAGTTTTTCTTCTATCTATATGATAAGAGAAATGTAAGCTCATTACAAACTGCAGATTTTCTCAAAATCCCTTTTCTTTTTCTCCCTTAACCCTTTTATTTCAAAACAAGAGAAATGTAAGCGCATTACACAATGTAAACTTCTCGAAATCCCTTGTCTTTTCCTTCATTTCAATAAAGATAACAGCTTTGTTTTCACAGGCCGGCCTTGGAGGTCTATCCTTTGATGAAGGCCAGTTTTCTGTTTTCGGGTATGTCTCCTCACCCTCAGGCTCTTTTGTTCTTATTATCCTTCACTATGATAGATGTTCAGACTCTCTTGGAACAAAACATAAGAGGACACTGCCCTCTATCTCTGTTCACTTCTTGTTGATCAATTACCGCACACCATTCTCAGATACACAACTGTGGGAAGGGACATGCTGTCTCAGATCAAAACCGGCGATGTGATCCGATCGGCAAAGTTGGTTTACGGTCAAGATCGCCTTGTGCAGCCTAAAGAAAGCTAAGTTTTGCACCCCATTTTGAAGCTCCAAACTAGATAACAGGAGCATCTGCATTTGGAAAGTAATTGATGTGGACAATGGGAAATCTGGAAACAACAGGAATTACTGATGTGATGTGTATGCATATTTTTCTTGACCAGATAAAAACTAGAAAATACTTCACCACAGGTCTCAGAAGCAAACAATACAATAAGATGCATCACAAAAAAGAATCCGGGCATGATGGGGACAAATTTTTTTGTGGACAAAATATGCCATAAGTCCACAAATCAGGAGAAGATTATTCCCAACTCTTGTGTGGCATTGAGAATTGTTGCGGGGTCAAATTATCACCAAGTGCTTGAACTGGATATGATGTTTGTGTGGGTAGTGCATATATTATCATGAAAGTAGATCCAAAGTCTCCCGACCATTTCAGGACTGAGAATTTTGATCTGCTTTGCATAATTTTCTAACGTTACAACTAATTTTGATGACGGACGGTGCAAAAGATGCAGAAAATTTATATCGGACGAAGGAAATTTCACCAAAATTTATCATAGAATGTCCAAAAAAAAAGTGTTAAAAATACAGTATTTAATTATAAGTTGTCATGTTTTTTTTCCATTGTTTGACATTTTCTCTTAGGACATATAAGCCCTCCAAAAGATGGTTGTAATGCGCAAAGGGTGGTGTTACATGTACGTGGCCTGCTGTTGAAAATTTTAAAAATTTTCTCCTTCCTATGCCTCCCCTAGCACTCAGCTCATGACCTCTGAACTGCCTCGTGCGTATCCCACCACCGGACCAATACAGCTTTTAATAATGCTAGTACAAATATAAATTATATACTCTAAATACATAATAAATACATAAACAATACATAAAAATATGAAATTCTAAACCCTATAAATTCTAAAGGCTAAATGAGTATAAATTCTATCTTATAAACCGTAGTTTGTTAATATTACGGCGGCTTCGCCGCTGATAATATTGTTGTGCAGGCTGCTTCAGCAAATGAGCATTCAGTGCCCCATTTGGATTACTCCACCTCAAATCAGGTGCATCATTTCTCCTAAATCTAAAATCTTATTTAAATGTTATAAACCCAAGAGCTAAATATAAATCCAAACGCTAAATACTATAAACTCAAGAGTTAAATGCTATTTTTCTAACTTAATATTACGGCGGCTTCGCCGCCTAAAAAATCTAAAACCCTATTTAAATGTTATAAACCCAAGAGCTAAATATAAACCTAATGGTTAAATGCTATTTTTTTAAAATTTACAAAAAAATTTATTTTTTACTAATTATTTTATATTTATTACTAATTAATTTATTAGTATTAATAATAATATAAACCTAATTATTA
>JAOYMZ010000001.1:1750525-1765381 GCA_025802335.1 Pinguicula primuliflora
AAATGCTGGTAATGCTGATCTCTCTGTTGAGGAAGTCCCAATACAACATTCTGAACAAGAACTGCATGCCAAAGGAACTGATAAAAAGAGCTAGACCCCAACTGATGAAGCTAGAACTCCAATGGTAGCTGATGGGGAAACTCATATCTGTTGTGGAGAATATGGATGATGGAACTGAGGAGCTAGCTGCCTGGGTTCCTGAAAATAAAAACCCCAAAAAAAGCGCCAGTACAAAAAAAAGCCTAGGGACTTCTACAAGGAATCAAATATCCAAACTAGAGCCAAAGCCTCACAAAAATAATCCTCAGTCTCGAGTATCCTAAGGAACACATAAATGCAGATATCCACTCTAGTCTGGAACGTCAGAGGACTGAACAACCCAATTACTTTAACCAGGATGAAAAAGATGATAAAATTGCACCAGCTCAACTTACTGGTTCTGTTTGATCAAATGTAAGATTCTACAAAGCTGCTTTCGGTGCAGAGAAAACTCAGATTTAAATCTACAGCTTCTAATATTTCCAGCACCATATGGTGCTTCTGGACTGCGGATTGGAATATCAGAATTTGTTTTGACTCAGAATAACTCTTACTAATGCAGATACAACATATTGCTATGGATTTCAGGATTACCTTGGTGCTGTATATGCTAAATATGACAGGGTTGGAAGATATCCTCTATGGACTGACTTGATCCAGCAACTAAGTGTGTTACAAGACCTTATTATTTTGGGAGGTGATTTCAATATAGTACTCTCTCCTGAAGAGAAAGCAGGAGGGCTCCCTATTCAAATGAATGAAGCCTCAGATTTCCAACAAATGATAAATACATGTCATCTTAAAGATGCAGGCTATGAAGGGAATAAATTTACCTGGTCAAATAATCAGACAGGAAACAGGAAAATACTTCAAAGGTTAAACAGAATTCTCCAAACAGATGAATGGGCCATCTCTGCCCCCCAACTTTCAGTCAGGCACCTTAGCAGATTGCAGTCTGATCATTGCCCCCTCCTGATGAAAAATACCATCCATGCCCCAGTAATGAGCAGATTCATTTTTCAGGACTTCTGGTTCCTGCACCCAGACTTCCAGCAGCTGATACTGTCTCAAGTGATGTTGCTGCTGTCATTAAATTCCTGAAACAGAACATCTTCTCCAGGTTTGGCACTCCAAGGTGCATCATCAGTGATGGAGGCTCACATTTTTGCAACAGGCTCTTTGACAATCTGCTGAACAAGTATGGAGTGAGACATAAAGTGACACTTCCATACCATCCTCAAGCTAATGGACAGGTTGAGCTTTCAAATAGGGAGATCAAGCTGATATTGGAAAAAACTGTGGGTGTTTCTCGCAAGGACTGGTCCTTAAGACTTAATGATGCATTGTGGGCTTATAGAACAGCCTATAAAACACCAATTGGGACCTCTCCATTCAAGCTCGTTTATGGAAAACCATGCCATTTACCAGTTGAGTTAGAACACAAAGCATTCTGGGCTGTGAAGAATTTTAATATGGATCTTGCTGCTGCTGGTGAGCAAAGACTGATCCAGATTGCTGAACTTGAAGAACTGAGGCATGATGCATATGAGAGTTCAAGGATTTATAAAGAAAGGACTAAACTTTTCCATGATCAGAGGATCAATGCAAAGAAGTTCAATGTGGGACAGTTAGTTCTGACTTTTAATTCGAAGCTGAAGTTTTTTCCTGGAAAACTGGTCAGGAAGTGGTCTGGACCTTTTGAAGTGGTAAGAGTTTCACCATATGGTTTCTTAGAACTCAAAGGCAACTCTGGAGAAATTTTTAAATTCAGTGGACACAGAGTTGAACCATACAACTCACCAGCTGATCTTGAAGAAACTAATGAGCTGGTTCACTTCAAATTCCTACATGGAATTGATAGCATGTTTGATGGTATCGTATGAGATATTCTGAAGGAACAAATTTTACTAGTTATGGATGAGGCATATGCTACGGTGCGACAAGATGCTGCTCGACGGTGCATCTTGGATTCATAGAATCAGACAGGCGGCAGTTCTGCTCATGAAAATGGACTCAGGTCGGGTCTTACCATCCAGAAACCAGGTGTAGGTGGATTCAGGTCACGAATTGAATCCGGATCGAACCAAGAGGCGGGTCACGATGCAGGCGGGGCCCCCAATTGAATCCGGATCCTGCGCAGTTTCGCAGGTTACCCGACCAGGAGACCCAAATATTGGTCAGAAGTCGCCAAAAATGGCCAAAATTCATCTTTTCGGCCCCGTGAGAAACGGACGTGTGACTATTGCGGCTTTAGAGGACATATCAAGCGAGATTGCTGACGTTTTGGCAGGGATAGAGCGACACGACAAAAACCGAGAAACTTGCCGCAGAGAGGGACAGTGGCTCTCGGAGAAGGCATGGAAGAGGAGGAGACAGAAAATATCACCACCTTCACCAATGTTGGCATTAGAAGGCAACACCGAGCCCACAGCAGCGGACAACACCGAGACGAAATGTCAGATCCAGAATGACGGAGTGGAGTGTGCGTCTCGAGGGAGCTCTAGCGCACTCGCAGGTAAAATGGTTGAGGGGCAGAATTGTAATTTTTGCCCCTCAGTTGACGGGCCGAATTTTAAATAGTTGGGCCGACTACATATTCTGGTGGGCCTAGATTTTTGTGTCGGATCTATATGTCAAGCTGAGTTTTTTCTGCTCCAGGATAAAAACTTATCCTCCCGAAAATTAATATTAGCCGTTCATCCGACGACTAAGATAAAAAAAACCAATTTAATACATACAACAAATATTCTAATGTCGTTTCTCAATGCCGTCGAGCAAAATTGCTTGAGAAGTTCAACTAGAATCTGCCCACAAAAATTAATACCCAAAATAACCAAGAGATTAGGGGTGGGCATTCAGATCGGAATTTTTCGAAATTTCGAATTCCAAATTTTCCGGATTCCAAAATTCCGATCCAAAATTCCGAATTCTTTATTCAGATCGGTTCGGAATCTATTTTCTATTCCAAATAATAATTCGGAACAGAACGAATTTTTGAGTTTAGAATTCAAAATTCTGGATTCCAAAATATTACATTGGGCCTCATAGGAACAATTGGGTCATAACATAAACAATTTTGTTCCGGTTCATTATGCATAACATAAACAAAATTGATTCCGCCTGCTTATAAGTTATAACATAAACAATTGGGTCATAACATAATTTATAAGCAGGTAGAATCAATTTTGTTCCGGTTCATTGTTCCTAAACTTAATCTCTCACTGCTCGATACTTCCTTCATCAATTGTCTTCCTCAATCATCGGACGGTCGGACTCTGACCTCACATACTGCTTCTAATCACAATTTTGGTCCTTCTCTTGCCAATTTTTGTTACTTGGATTTGGTCGGACAGGAAAGATCATTAGGATAAGCAGAGGTGAGTTCAAGTGTGGCTGCGTGGTAGTTTAAAGAATCTAGGTTTGGTTTGGCGTTCAAGTTTTAATGTGGTTTTAGCATAGCTACGTGGTAGTTTATACATGAGATTACATGAGATTATCAACCCATGTTCGAAGAAAGATTCTGCAATTGTGGCATGTGTGGTTTATACATAAGTGCTAAGTGGCATGTGGCATAATATTTTAGGTTTATACATGTTGCTTCTTTTTTCATTAGCTGCCTAGCTGGAGAGATGAGAACTCTTGTCTTTTTTTTTTTTTTTTCCGTTTTCTGATCTATGTGCAGCAACTGAAAGTTTGGGAGCTATACGTTATTATCTGATGGTATTTTGTTAGATGAGTAAGTATTATTACATCTTGGGGTGCGTTCACTTGAAATTTTTATTTCTTAACAAGTATAGTTTTAAAACTTGAAAGCTTGTTCACTAGGCCTTATTGGATGTCCAATTCAAATATGGCAGATTTAAATTGTAGTGTACACTTAAACCTAGATAAAATTATACATTTTGAATGAATTACTCTTATACCCATAATGGGTGTTTGTCAGCAACATAAAAAATTCTGGAAAAGGCTATTGGAATTTTTCCGTCTTCCCTGCTTCTACTGCTCAAAAACCAAATTTAAACAAAAGCATTGAATTGAAAAAAAAAATCGTGTTGTCGGAGAAATGGGATTCCCAATTGTATATAGTGATATATCGCTCCCGAAATTACTAATCTACCTGCTCACCATAATGGGATTCTTCCACAAATTGGTGTGCTCTGTTTTCTCAATTTTTGGGCTCGGCGTTTTCCTCAGATTCGGAGAGGACGAGGCGAGGATGGATGTGGTCTCGGAGCGTCGATCGATCTCGGCGAACCTCCTCCGTGAGCTGTTGCCTGTAATGAGATCGTCGAATTTGGCGGAGCAGGTTGAGACGCCGGAGAACTGTGCGGTGTGCCTGTGCGAAGTTAGGGGGAGGACGAGATCGGCTGACGAATTGCAGGCATATATTCCACTGGAGCTGCCTAGATCGGTGGATGGACCATGATCAGAAGAGGTGTCCGCTCTGCCAGATGGCATTCATTCCCAAAGAACGGCCAGAGTCAGTTTGGCACGTCGACAAAATTTGGGGCAAAATAGCTAAAAGAAAATAAAAAGGGATGGAAAGATTACAATCTGGCGATAATGAAGATATTGAAATCAGGGAAAAATTCCGGGTCACCTCTAAGAAATCTTAATGACCCGGGAATTGGAACTTTCCTAGTGAACAACACAATCTCCTTCTTTTTAGGAAATATCTGGCAGATTTGTAATGATATCTAACAAAGTGAACGCTACCTTGTAGGTTTTGGTATTTTGTTAGATTAAGTATTATTATCTGATGGTATTTTGTTAGATAAGCAGGCGAGCAGTTGAAAGTTTTGTCCGTTTGATTTGGAATGGGATGTATAGTCAAATTTATTATTAAATTTAAACTTCGTTAGTTTTTTATTTTTTTCTTTTCAAATTTTGACCCGAAATTCCGAATTATAATACGAAAAGGATCGGGATTGCAGTTCGACTTCCAAAATAATTTTGGAACGAATGAAAAATAAAGTATTTCAAATTTCGAATTCCGAATGCCTAGACCGACTTGAAATTCTGATTCTCATTGAGAGGTGGCGATGTTCCTCCATCTTCACCACCGTCTTCCATTTTCCTCCTTTTCAGTAACAGTTCCACCTTGCAATCACAAAATTAGAATCAGAATTTCATGATAATCTTTGTAATCAGAATCAAACCACAAGCTCAGTACGATATTGCAGGGAGTTCCAATCGTTTTTCAGTGCAGGGATAACTTGTGATCGTTTTACATTTTTCAGAGAATCCTCTGAAAATAGGATGACGGCATTTAGGGTCCAGAGATTGCTGTTTTGCATGGATTAAATTGGACCATGATCTGAGCCGTCGAATTTTTCATCCGACGGCACAGTTTACTTTTCGAAAGGGAACTATTTTTATTCGGTTCGTATGGAGTTGAAAAAATCTCAATGTACAAACGTTTTGGAAAGATTCCCGCACGGAGCAAATCGCACGTGAGAACCACGCACCAATGATCAAAGTCCCCTTTCCTTCGCACGCGCTTTCAGACGCGGGTGACGTGGGCATCACCACCGCCTCTTGCCATCGAGCAAGCGCGTGTAAGTTTAAGGGAGGGGATGGCCGCCCCCACGGGCACTCCAGAGCGTTTAGAGAGAGAAAATCAGGAAAAATATTTGCACATTTTTTTTTCTAGAGAGAGAAACTGAGTAGAGTTCGGATCGAAGACCGGAACTTCCTTCTTCACCCTCCTCCTTCCCCCATCGGCAAACCCTAATTTCCCAGATATAGTTAGCTGATTTGCTGAATTTATTTGTTGTATAAAGTTTCTTGGCGGATCTGGTCTGCCTTCAGATTTCTGTTTTCTTTTACCTCCTCGTTGGTTTGGTTTTCTTAGGTTAGATCCGTATATCTGGTTTTTATGTTGATTTTTGTCTAGGGTTTTAGATTTATGGTGGTCAATTTCCGACGGACCCTGATTGAATTTCGTTCCCGTGTCTAGGGTCTGTAAAACCCTAGATTTTCCAGAGTCGGGTCATCCTGGGGTTCTTGAGTGTCGATTGGGAAGGGAATTAGGAGGGTTTCTTCACTGCTCGGCGTTTTACGTGTATGGCTTCGGCCGCTTTTGGGGATTCTGATGGCGATTTGAATTCGAGAGAGAAGACGAAATACGATATTGTGTATACTCGAAGAGCCGGCAAAAGGGCCCGTAAATTGCGTGATAATAACCATACTGCCACCTGCACAACTTTTGTAGCTAAAGAACCCAACTTCGATAATCCCTCCACCTCCGGAAGAGCTGAGCTTTCCTCCTCCGGAAGAGCCGAGCTTTCCTCCTCCGGAAGAGCCGAGTTTTCCTCCTCCGCTCCTGCGAAAACTACTGATGCAGATGTTTTCTTGGCCTCAAACCATGAGAATTTTAACAGCTCTAACACTGGCTCCTCGCCACCTGTCCGACCTTCAGGGACCAACGATACCCGGAGTCCTGCTGAGGACAACGTTGCGCAAGAGCCGCCGGGAGCTGCTTCAGTGAGGACGGATGTAAAGTCGTGGCCGGTCTCGGATGAGCAGTGCCATCAATGGCAGAATACATCCCGACTGACACCTGATGGTGGGTCGGGTTCTCTACCTGGAATACTGGAACCTGATCTTCCAAATGGAGTGGATACAGAATTGCAGAATCTTGAGGAGCAACCAATGTTGGGGAGTCATGAGGTCGAGGAAACGGAAACGACATCTCCTGTGCGCCATGATAATGAGATCAGTCAGACAGGGGTGAAGTCAGGGAGCTTGATAGAATTAAACCGAGATGTTCATCCCACCGAAGTTGACTTGGTGGATATTCTGACTGAGAACAATGAATCGAATGGAGCGCTGATGCCAGTATTACCTCAAGCCCTGCAGGGCAATGGCCCCGTGGATGGTCATGCATCTGTTAAGTCACTTGCTATAACTAGTTTTGATGATCGAATTAGATTCAATTTATGTAAAAGATCATCAAAGGCCGAGGTTACGGATCTTAGCTACAAGCTAGAGTCTGATCTTGAAAATGTTAGGAGTCTGTTCACACAGATTGAAGCCAGGGAACTTCAGGTTACTCCATATGATACTCAGCTTAGCAATAACAAGCTTGGTACAAATAGTAATTTATACAGTGCGGAGCGTCTGAAAATTGTTGGGTACAACCACCGCCAGGTTCATGCTCGAAGTGATTTGTCAGACAGGAGGGTGTTGCTGAGATTGAACAAAGATGTTGGCGCTACAGCTCACCAGGAGGGCAGACCAACAGGATTGGCAAGAGTAAATTCTGATGTTGGTTCAGCTCGGAATCTTGAACCGAGGCCTTATAATAGGCAGCTCAGTGTTGCAGTGATGGAAACGAATAACCGGCTCGGCGACTTTGTTGAGAAGGAGAAACGGACGCCAAAGGCAAATCAGTTCTATAGAAACTCAGAGTTCCTCTTGGGAAAGGACCGTCTACCTGCCGAAAGTAATAAAAGGTCGAAGAGTAATAATGGGAGGAAACATGGCGGAGAATCAGAACATGCCTTTGGCTATGGTTTTGGATTTGGTAAGAACTGGAATCAGGTTTTCAAGAGTTGCAGCAGCATTCTTCAGCGGTTAATGAAGCACAAGTTTGGTTGGGTGTTTAATGAGCCAGTTGATGCCAAGGGGCTTGGCTTGGTTGATTACCATGATATCATTAAGCATCCGATGGATCTGGGCACTATTAAGGGCAGATTGTCACAAAACTGGTACAGATCGCCAAGGGAGTTTGCAGAGGATGTGAGACTTGTTTTTCGCAATGCCATGAGGTACAATCCAAAGGGCCAGGATGTACACTATATGGCAGAACAATTAGCAGAGATTTTCGAAGAAAAATGGGCTGTTATAGAGACTGAGTATAATGATTATTGGAAATACCAGTTGTATCAGAATGGGAGGTTGACCACTACTGCATCTAGAAAACCTCCTTCTCATTCATATTTTTCACCATCTTCCTTTGCGGCACCTGCTGCTGCTCCTATTCCTGGATATGTTGCTGCACAGGCATCTTCATATGTTTCTGCTCCTGTTCCTTTACTTGCTCCTGTTGCCTCAGAGATGCAGTCTTTTGATAGGCGTGAGCCAATGCCAACATCTGTATCTGGTGATCCTCAACATCAACGGTCTCATATTGGACGGACTCCTGTCCCCAAAAAGCCTAAAGCAAAAGATCCCAATAAAAGGGACATGACTGAAGATGAGAAGAAAAGACTCAGCAACAATCTTGAGGGCTTGCCCATTGAAAAGCTTGATGCTATTCTTCAGATCATTAAGAAGAGGAACACTGCAGTTTCCCAGCATGATGATGAGATTGAGGTGGATATTGACAATGTTGATCCAGAAACTTTGTGGGAGCTTGATAGGTTTGTTACAAACTATAAAAAAAGCTTGAGCAAGAACAAGAGAAAAGCCGAACTCGCCCTTCAAGCACGGTCCACTGATGCCATATTGCAGAATTCAACTCCAGCGACAACTGGGGTCAAGACTATAAGTCGAGGTATTTCACTTCATCCTGAGTTTTTTCTACTCCACCTATATTATTGTACCTTTTTCCTGACTCGTGAATTTTTTATTTTTCTATAGACATTGGAAAAATTACTGGTGCTGAAGGAGGAGAAAACGGAAGAGGATATGAATCAAGCAGTTCGAGCAGTTCGAGCAGTGATTCTGGTTCATCTTCAAGTGGTAATTCTTCATTTCGTTGATACTGTTTCGCAACTTCTCCGCATAGCAAACATCTTGTCATTGTAACTAATCTTGAATCTGGCACTCCTAGATATTCTGTGAATGAGTCTTTGGCTGCTGATTGATTTTTCTTTTTACTGATGAGTGCAATTTCATTTGTTTTTCAAGACTCTGATAGTGACAGTTCATCAGCTGATGGATCTGAGGCAGGGCAGTAACGTATGCCATGAAGGAATATGATTAAGGTATTGGAGGATATTGCAGTTGTTTTTGTTCTTTTGTAACCCTATTCAGCCCTCGTGATTCAGAGTCAATTCTTCCTATTGAAGCCATTTCTCATGTGTGCATTAAGATTCATCGTCTTTATTCCACCCACGTGCTATTAAATAAATGACTTGTCTATCGTGAATAATATTATCTTATATCAGATTTGGATGCTAGGCATGGTTTTTTTGGGTATTATGCTATATTGTTTATGTTGAATCTGTTGCATTTAATTGTTAAATTGGATGGGAGAAGACATATGCTTGAAATTCGAGAATGGCTAGCCCATGATTCCCTAAGAAATCAATGAAGTAGTATTTTTGCTTTGTTTGAAAAAGCCAACCGGAGGCTCTAATGCAGAATACTTTTTTTTTGCGTTGCTGGAAAATGATGCTCTGAATTTTCTCTACTTGCCTTATATGGGAAAACGGTCAAAGATATATGTATCTGCCTGATCGCTGAACTTATTCTTTTTTTTTTTCTGTCTTTAAGTAGTTTTTTTATTTACTTCATGTCCAAACATTTTAATTGATTGGTCATCGATGCCATGCAAGAAAATGCAAACTTTTGTCAATTGGTTGGTGTTTCTAACATTCATTTGTTTGTATAATTATTAATATCAGGCTTTCAGCAAATTAATGTTAAAAAGTTGGTAGCAACTACCGGGCTTGATATGCTTCAGTTACCCCTTTGTAATATAATGCAATGAGATTCAGACTTTTGCTGCTCGCTATTACCCCTTTGTATTTGCTTCGGGATTGGGTTTAATTGCGTATGAGTGAGAAAATAAAATTTTTAAGACACAAGTGTTGTTTGGTGCATAACGTAAGAGATTCTATCATGTTGCCACGGTCCTGTGTAGAGGTTTTATTTTGGGCGTTATTGTATTAGGTGAGGTCACAGTCCATTGAATATCCATCTTTTCCTTCTCTCTGCTGGAGGCAGGCGTTTTGCCATGATTTACCCCAAGATTCATGTTACAATGTGCAGGAACACGTCTAATAGTTGCTCCTCCACCTGCAAATGATGATGGTTCCGGACTCCAAAAGCTGCTAAATTGGAGCGTTTGTTTGTGTCCACATCCTCATTCTAGTATTTGGGGTTTCTCTTTTTTTCTTTTCCTCCCCAGAAAGGGTTACCTACTTTTGTAATGGTTATGACGGTGATGGGGGAATGCAGACATGAGCCATGACCTCTCTCTCGATATAGGATTTTTGTTCTCCATCGAGCAGCGAAAGGTTTGATCATGCCAGGAGGTAAGATCCAGATGGGCCACGAGTTATGTGGGGGTAGTAGTTAAGTTGTACCTGTGCTGTGTAGTTTTCATATTGTATGACAGTAGTGCGTAGATGGAGAGAGAGCTTTCAGAAGAGTAGGAGAAGAGGGGTTCATTACAATTTTGCGTAGCGTTTTCAACTAGTGATGATGCTGTGAAGTGGTGGTGTTCGACCATATGATGCCTGATGGCCCTCGTCTTGGCCGATTTGCTTCGAGCCCCTGAATGTGTGTACAATGCAGTTTTAGTTGAGAATGCTTTTCATGTACCGTAGGCATTTTATTGCTAGACTAGAAAGTTTGTTTTCCACTGATGAACATATATATAGTACACGTTGGGTGTTGATGTTTATGTTTGATTGCTGCAATGTAAAGATGAATGACAGATTACTAGTTGTGATGTCAACAATAATAAATCAGTGTTCAGACCAATCCAGAACTAATGATCTTCAATATTTTAAATTCAACTAAGATAATCATTAGCTGTAGGAATTCGAGACTACGGCGATCAAAATCTTAGGACTAAGGAAAAGTAAAATGAAAATAATTACTAGCTTAAAAGTTGCCCAAGAGTAGGCGACCCTACTGCTACGGGATCAGAGGCGTTCCTTGTGATTTTCCGAAATGATGAGAAGAACTAGAAAATTCATATAACATGCAGAGAATTATTTTCGAAAATTCTCACTGCTCGGATATTATTACCCCTCAATGGAGAAACTCTGCCGCCCAAACCATAGCGAGGAATACGAGAATTGTAGCCAAAAAGAGGAAAAATGGGTAGCCCAGTCGGTCCATCTCCTTGCTTCAACTGCCTTGTACGAAAGCAATGCCCTTATCAATTGAACTCTTCAATTCTGGCTTCAGAGCTTCCAGTCCCTGCTGCTCCAACTCAGATAGAGGGCCTAAACCCAACACTTCTTCCACTCCATTCTTTCCCAGTCTCACCTGCCGATGGGAGTTGTACTGGTTAGTGTCACCAAAAGATGGACAGGGACAGGGATATGATGGTCGTACATAATTACAAATGGAACGTATACATGATCCACACATGTTTTAGTGGTGATTGGTGTAGCATGGTGATTGGGATACATATCATGCCAAATGTATACATTCCGTACAAAAACATTCTGCACATGTAGGTAGCATTATGTACAAAAACATTCTGCACATGTAGGTAGCATTATGTACAAAAACATTCTGCACATGTACATTTATTAGAGCATGATAGGTGTAAATAATTTTGGTGTATACAATTATGTACAACTAATAGAATATGTACACGTAAATACGTCAAAATATGAAAAAAAAAATAAGCCGGGTCAATGAAGGTATACTTCGTTTTTGTCTATCTCACAGAAAGAGGTGTTTAATATATAAAAGGAGATCCCTTCTTTAACACGGACTCTGTTGCCTTATCACAGCAGATCCAAAAAACTCCGACCTAACTATATGATTTAAGCAACTACGTCAATAATCAATGATAATTTTAAAATGGCAAATGGCGACGATTTTAATGTTACCTTGGATGCAAAAAAGGGCAGGTCTGTAATAGTAGATTGGACGAAAGAGCATTCCACTACGTCTGGAACACCATTTAGTCCTTTCAAGCAAGCGTCAGCAAACAATGCACCCGCATAGCTGCATTATACAATTGGATGTTACAGAAATTTTACGCAATGCTACAAATGACAAAATAAAAGAATGGATGTTATCCTATTAACAAGAGATTCAACCTTGAAATATATCATAAACTACAAAGACACCAGATGCTGTAGAATGACCATCACCAAGACACATTAGGCTATAAGATCCAGTTTAATCCTTGGCCAAGTGGTTGAATGGACAATAAAAATCCAAATAGGTCCGTTCTACAATAAAGATTTTAATGGAAAAGTAATCAACTCAGGCAAGAAGAGCACGGACAAATATAGCTTCCCCAACACAGAATACTTTCGTAATCGATTAGTTCTTCCTTGTATCGAATAAGTCAGATGAGCTAGTGGCTAATAGTGTTGACCATATTTTCAGCAAGACATTATTCACAGATGTATTCCAACTAAAAGCTAAAAGCACGAGAAAATGCACATTAAAGAATGTTGAGAGTGTTGTTTACGCCATAGAAAGTGTGGCTGAGCCCTTTCCGGCCTTGGCTTCAACAACCTCTGTCCCACCATCTTGAGTTCTTTTCGTGAGAGATATAATATGTTCGTCCGGGAGATTGGCTTGTGGGGTGGCCTGAGGTAAAATAATCATCAAATTTACAATAAAGAAATCGTGTTAAAAAATCTAAGACATCATGAATAAGTGCTACAAGGTAAATATTTTTAGGCAAAATATATTACTTGCGAAAACAAGGGGAGAATGGTAATTCCAGCATGGCCGCCAACGACTGGTACATTAACATCTGCCCAAAAGAGAGTACGTCATTATCTACAATTAAAATGATATGCAATATATGAAGCAAAATATTGCGGGGGTCATCCGGGTCAGGGTCAGGGTACAATCATACGGGCTACATCGACATTGGACTTTCCAGCATAGAAGGTTTTAGCCCTAACAACATCTAGAGTTGTCACACCGAAGAGTCTCTTTTCATCATAAACTCCCTTGAGTTTGAAGACCTCGGCAGCAATTGGAACCGTTGAATTTACTGGATTGCTAATCATGTTGACAAGAGCCTGTAGTTCATTCAAAAGTTCACATCATCAGCACTAGCCTTATCAATAGAAATTGCCATGTAAAAATAAGTACGTTGATAGG
The DNA here is from genome assembly GCA_025802335.1 of Pinguicula primuliflora. Taxonomy (NCBI): domain Eukaryota; kingdom Viridiplantae; phylum Streptophyta; class Magnoliopsida; order Lamiales; family Lentibulariaceae; genus Pinguicula; species Pinguicula primuliflora. The sequence continues at coordinate 1,763,552 of JAOYMZ010000001.1, forward strand.
TGTTTTACATTGGGGCAATACTTCGCAATGGCCTCACAAAGAGATTTTACAATCCCAGCGTTAATCTTGAATAGATCATCACGTGTCATACCGGGCTTTCTGGGCACACCAGCTGGAATTATGACAAGATCGGAACCCTCCAGTGCCTCTCCAAGCTGGTCGTCTCCGGCATACCCCTTAACCTACACAGTAAGCAAACAGAAGTTTCAGATACTGGTCCAAAGAAGAATCATATTTACTTTCTGCGTGTCAGTACGCCCGACATATCCACAACGAATATCAGAAAATATCCTAAAAGAAGACACCTAGAATCTTATACTCGAGCATTCAAGCAAAACACATGACAATTGACGAGAAAATAAAAAAAAGTTTGAAATCTGCAAATAATTTGACGAAGTAACAAAACACCTCAATTACACCGGATAAAACAAAACAAAATGCAAATACTGAATATCACTAATTCGTATGTCGAATCTAACCTCAGATCTGGTGTTGATGTGACCGACATCAGCAGCAACGCCCGGAGTTCCGGCTATATCGTAGAGAGCAAGCCTGGAGACAAGGGGATTGAGCTTCATCAGAAGAGACAGTGGTTGCCCGATCCCTCCGGCCGCCCCCAAAACAGTAACCTTCCGCTCCCGCGCGGTCTCCGTAGAAAATCCACGGCGCGACAGGTAAGCTGCCGCCGTCTCGGAAGTGTACGATCCGGTACTCCTCCGGATAATAGATCTCAGCATCCCCGCCCTCATTTTTCCACTGACTCCGAATCGGAAAGGAAGTCGAGGTTGTAAAGCGGAAATTCGGAGCCGTGACAACTGACGAATTTTTTTTCTAGAACCGACTGTATGAGACCGAGTTTTACTTCGGCCGTAGATTAGTACATTTTACATTTTAGATCTCGCGGGTCGAAAATCTGGATCGGGTCGCGGTTTTGACCTGCTAGAATTTAAAAAACATTTTTTTAAAAAAATTCAGAAATAAAAAAAAGTAAATTTTATAAACAATCCGACAATTGAACTCAACGTTTTTACTTTGCTAATACGATTTTGTTCCCATCGATTTTTTGTTCCTCAAAACAACTAAGCTTCAGTTGTTAGTAACAAGAAACAACTCAAAACTGGACATATCAGTTTGTTGTTCATATCAGTTTCCAAGCTACAATAAAAACTACAATATGAACAAAAAAACAGAAGCAGTTTGAATTCTTTGGGAACAAAAAACAGGAGCTGTTTCCATATCAGTTTCCAAACTACATATCATCAGTAACATAACAACTCAAAACTGAACCAAATCGTCAAAATATCAGAACCAATCTCCATCATAAGTTATTCAAAACGACATAGCTTCAATATAAGTCATTAAAAACAACATAAACTTCAACATAAGTTCTACACGTCATTGTATGCGACGAATTCATCATCTTCGCCGTCCAGGCTAATTGACGTTGAAGTCCTGCATTCATACGTAAAATGTGATTAACATAATTCCCATAAAATAACGATTAACCAAAAATAAAGTAACTATTACGAAACTTACGTATCAACTATTTTAGGACATTTCCTTATGTCGTGGCCTTTTGTTCCACAACCACGGCAAGTTCGAGGTTTCTTGAAAGTCTTCTCCAATGCACTCTTATGCCTTTTCTTAGAACCCCTTGCCGTAGGTCGAATAGGCTCTTTCAAAGGTTGAGAGTCACTACCTCCATTAGCCTCTTGCACAGCTTGAGAAGATGAACCGTCGTCGACTTTCATTTGACGAAATTGTTGATCAATCAATGCAATCCCATCTACGAAGACTTTGGTTCTCGAATCATCCACCAAAGCGTCGTCA
>JAOYMZ010000001.1:1781360-1805720 GCA_025802335.1 Pinguicula primuliflora
TTATCACCGTTTAACGGAGGGTTATAAATCCCCTTGGGTTAAGTAGTCCTAAATAGGGTTTTAGAAATTTCCGGCGAAGAAGTCGCCGGAAACCGGACCAAAGTATGGTTGTTTTCATCTACAATGTATTAGGTTTCCAATGGTGTGATCAATTTCGAAAATGGATGGTTCTACGAAAAGTTGAGTACGGACTGAGCACGCAAGGACTGAGCACAGGAACCGCTCCCTCATCTAGGAGTTTTATGAGTCAGTCAGGATACCAAAAGCATTGGCAAGTACATGGATTACATTGGCCCCAAAAGTCTCCAATCCTCAGAATCTGACAGAATTTCGCCTTATATCCCTAGTCAGCAGTGGCTACAAGATTTTAACAATGCTGCTGTCCATCCGTTTCAGCAAGGTTCTGGCTAGAATAATAAGCAAAGAGCAATATGGCTTTTTAAAAGGCAGGCAAATCCTTGATGGTGTACTAGCTGCAAATGAAGTGATACACACTTATAAAAGGAATAAGATATCATTGCTGATGCTCAAGGTTGATTTTGCAAAAGCGTTTGATACTTTAAACTGGAATTTTCTGCTAACAAGGCTGAGAAAATTTGGATTTGCTTAGAAATGGATTACATGAATGGAGTGCTGTATAACTACTGCAAGTGCGGCAGTGTTGGTGAATGGTAGCAGTTCAGGTGATTTTAAGCTGTGCAGAGGAGTGAGGCAAGGCTGTGCATTGTCCCCTCTGTTATTCCTGACAGCCGTGGAAGGCCTGGGATTAATGATAAAGCAAGCTAGAGAACAGAGCCTATTGCAGGGTGCTCAGATAAATCAAGTGGAGATCTCACACCTACAGTATGCAGACGACACGCTAATCCTGATAGAAGCTGATGAAGAAAGAGAGTGTCTTTACTATCAAGAGTATCCTACAGTCCTTTGAACTCAACTCAGGATTAAAGGTAAATTATTTAAAGAGTCAGTTATATGGAATAAACATTGATGCAGAAAAACTGGTAGAGTTTACTGGAATACTACATTGTGATACTGGCAAAATCCCATTTGTTCATTTGGGACTGCCTCAGGGAGATAATCCTGGACGTGCGAAAATGTGGGATAGTTTGGTGTTGACACTGAGAGCTCAGATAAACAAATGGGACACAAAGTACTTAAGCATTGCAGGAAGATTGACTCTGATTAAAACCTCGCTGCTCAGTAAGCTGGTATACTACCTCTCCTTGTTCAAGATTCCTAAAACCGTAGTGAAGCAGATTCAGAAAATATTCAGCTCTTTTCTATGGAGCAGTTCCAAATCCAATCTGAGGCCAATACACTGGGTAAAATGACAAAGAGTATGCTATAACATGAAGCTGGGAGGACTTGGAGTAAGAGATATATGTCGAATGAATGCAGCTTTGTTGGTAAAATGGGTGTGGCGAATGAAAGATGATCCATGCAGTCTGTGGGGGGAAGTTATAGCAGCAAAATATTACAGAGATGGTGATGCGAATGTAGATTTAGAGCTTGTAACACTACCTAATAATGTGTCCAAAATATGGACTGGCATTTGGAACGAAGTGCTTAGCTCGGGCTGGTTACTGCAAAATTTGAGCATTGAGGTAGGTGCAGGACAAAAGGCAATGTTTTGGAGGACGAACTGGACTAGAGAGGGTCCTCTAGCCACAGTATTTTTGGATCTGTATGGACTCACAATCTTCAAGGATCAGCTGTTAAGTATTGTGATCTCAGGAGTGTACACTCAGCAGCACTTGCTGGTTGGTTTTCGCAGGGAACTCAGAGATTGGGAGAATGAGCGTGTAACCTTGCTGCTCCAGACTGTGAAAGAACATCTACCAGAGTCGGATAAGGCAGACAAATGGGTGTGGAAAGCAGATAAAATCAGGAACTATACCACCTCATCTGCATACCAGCTAATGGAGAAAGAGGCCACTTTGGATCAGGATATGCTCAATTTGAAACTGCAGCGGGCTTGGAGTGCTGTGATACCGAGAAACATTCAGTTGTTTGTTTGGAAGCTTCTACAGGAGCGCATTCCTACGGTTGAAAATCTATCGAGGCGTGGTGTAGAGATAACAGCGGCGCATAAACGCTGTGTTTGGTGTGCGTCTGCTGACGAAACCATCAACCATCTCTTCTTTGAGTGTACGCAAGCAAAAGAGATATGGCATGATATATATGGATGGTTAAACTGTGCAGAAGTTCAGGAAAGCTCACCCTTGGATCATTTTACGCAGCACATGCATCAGGTACAGGGAAAACGAAGCAAAGAAACTTGGAAAGCAGTATGGGCCTCAATAGTCTGGCACCTGTGGAAAGATAGGAACTGTACCCTGTTTGATGATGAGGGAAATGAGAACACAGTTGAAGCTGTCAGACTGCAAGTCTGGAACTGGTTATCTGCGCACGGCCGAGTTGTTAGAACAGTGTCTAAAGAATGCTGGATAAGTGATCCAATTGCGGCGATGAACATATATATGTAAGGCACTGAAGACACAGTAGAAACACACGTGTTTTGGAGGTATGATGAGACTTCCAAAACATACTTCTGTACAAAAGTGTTGAGAAAGACAATACACATCATTTACTTACAAAAAAAAAAAGATGAGGATATATCATCCTAAAATGTTTCATTGGAATGGTCAGGAGGTGACAGTTTAGAAGTTATGCATCATTTTCTTATTAATAAAATTTTCTCTTTTCTAAAAAAAAGTAAGTTTAAAAAAAAGAAAATAAAGTAATCACTTATTTATCCAATAAAAAAGGAAATATGTTTTGAAAATTGCAGGGACGGGATCTCTTCTCGCATCCGTTCGGAAAAACGGAAAACTGTAATAATCCAGTAAGCCACCGCGTTCTTCAATTTGCCGGTAAGGATGGTGGTGGTTGAATTAATTTCTTCTTCTACACTCCTCTTAGTCTTCACGCCGCACTCAACGACAATATGCACACGCCGCACTCAGGGATAGCGAGTGCTTCTTACCATACAACCAATCATGATTTCTACAGATCAACACCAAAATTCAACCAGTCATCCGACGAAGGGCTTTTGAACAATCATTTTTCGATTCTGCACCCAGGTAATTTAGGGATTTCATACTTTTTGTTTCGTTCGTCATCCGTGCTTTTCTTTGTGCATATTTTTGTATGTTTTGATCGTTTTATGCTTTTCATGTCTCTTTTGGTCCTAAATTGTTAAATTTTCCAGTTTTCAATGTCCTTCTTTGTGTGCTGATAGCAAATTAACTGGAAGGTTGGAGGTTGATTTGTTTTCTCCTTGATATATTCTGGAAATTAGCATCTTGTAAATTCCTGATACTGTCATTGATTTTGATCATGAATGGTTGTCCAGAGCTCTGTCTTCTGTAAATGTTCCTCTTTGGATTTGATTTCTGTTGGTGTTTTAAATTTTAATCTTAACCCGTGCTTATTATAATTACTGTCATTGATTTTGATATCGATCTGTATTTGTAAGAACTACGTGGTAAAATTACAGTTACGAAACATAGATAGCAAATATATGCTTTTGTATGAACCAAAAATAGTAACTTTTGAAATCTTCGGGTTCATACATTGTTGAATTGGTTTTGATGAGTTTTTACCAGCCATATTATTAAGTATGTTGTACATATGCATCCACTCCTTTCCCTGTTTTATTTTTTTAATAAGGTGAATACCAAGACTCGTTAGTCGTTACCTACTAAACAGACTCATTCACACACCCTTACAAATACTGCGCCAAGCATGATATTTATTTGTTTTTCTTATTGTAATTCCGGAACTTAAATTGAAAAATTTGCTACTTCACAAACTTTGACCGTGTTTATTGAAATCTAAAAACAGTCTCTTTTTTTGGTTAAGCTCTAAAAACAGTCTCTGCTGGTTATGAACAGCTATTTTAACTTCATGATAAATGAAATATATATATATATATAGTTTCCCAATGTTGCTGATTATTTTTCTAAGGGGTTATTTTTTTCACCTGGATCCGACTTTAGGCATACTCATATGAAGGAATGTCATCCTGTAAATTCCTAATTCGCAGCATTTTTTCTTTGTGTATGGTCTCCACCATGAGTTGTTGTTTAGAGCTGAGTTATCTGTAAATAATCCTCTTCGGTTTATTTCCATCACAAAAAGTTTTTATTTGTGTTGGTGTTTTAGGTTTTAATCATAACTGTTGCTTATTCTAATCACTATTACTGATTTGGATACCATAACTGAACGTGTTGCATCTGATTTTTTTTCAATTGATTAATGATTTATCTATACTCCTTTGGTAGATATACAAATCGAAGAATGCACCTTCAATTCTATTTTTCTGGCTTTCGTTAACTTACTGGATGAACTTGCTGCTTTGCCTGTTTTATTCTTTTTGTATCCAATGTTCATACTCATCATATTACAGCAACGCGTGATGTTCTGTTTGTGGGTTTGTGTGGCTAGGATTTCGCGATGTATGGAACTCCAATCCCCGCAATGAGCAACAGCTCCGATGTTCAGCACCTCCACCGGCGGTGTACCACTGGCCGTTTTGGCAACGAGTCGGAGGACGGTGAGAACGACGTTGTTCAATGCTCTAATGGGGATGAACATGCGGAAAACCAGCTCAGGTACGCCACCCACAACAACTCTCACTCGCTTGGTGATGCAATGGAAGGCATGGAGGCAGATAATTCTCACGTGCTCTGTGGCTCGGAATTGGTTCCGGCTGTTGCAGACACTACAGGAGATGGGGCTGCCGATCAGCTCACTATGTCGTTTCAGGGCGAAGTTTATGTTTTTGATTCCGTTTTACCGGAGAAGGTTACCGTTCTTTCAGTATTTATTTTCTTATTGCAGTTCTCGCTTTTATTCAATTTTATATGCTGGAGTTAGGTTGCGCTTATGAGATGAATCTCTATAATGCTACTTCATGGTGGCTCTAGTTTCACTTGCTGCTTTATTTTGACAAATGTTTACCGAAAACATTAATCTTGATTTTGTTGTGCAAGAATCTGATGTGGTCCGAGGACCTAATACTGAATAATGTTGGGAATATGAAATGATGTTACAAATTATTTGATGATTTAAGAAGAATAAGTACACTGTACCAACTGCTTCTGTGTCTAATATTACGAAATAATTTACTGTTGTTATTGTTGGTTTTCAGGTTCAGGCAGTTTTACTACTATTGGGTGGGTATGAAGTGCCCACTGGTATTCCTACTCCTGGGATGACTTCTCAGAACCACAGGGTATGTCAAAAATGTTTATATCGTGTGTACTCTATATTCTTTGAATTGCACTAAAATCTATCTTCTGTTTTGCCTTCTGATTTTGTCCTCAGAACTTGGGTGATTATCCTGTGAAGTCAAGTCAACCACAGAGAGCTGCTTCTTTGAACCGTTTCAGAGAAAAGAGGAAAGAAAGATGCTTTGAGAAAAAAATTCGTTACACAGTGCGCAAGGAAGTTGCTCTCAGGTACTGCTGGAAGTTGGCTCAATATTAGTTTTTTTTTTGGTACGGGGCCTCTATTTGGGCGGATTTTACAAATCTCTAATCTATACCATTTTTGTCGTGTTTACCAAGTTTCAATGTTAAATCAAACGTTCAAGTTGTTTGCTGACAGCTGAATTTATCTAGTCTTGCATCTTCATTATCCAGGATGCAGCGTAAGAAGGGGCAGTTTACATCGGCAAAGTCAGTCCCAGATGAAGCTGGTTCATCTTCAGCTGATGGTAATGGAAGTTCTGGCCAAGAAGAACTGGAGACCTCGTGAGTGACTACTTAAATTTTTTTTTCCTACATCATTTTTATCCTTTCGTCCTGATTGTGGAGTTTCAGTAGCTTATTTTTCATTACTTTACATGAGAACCTTAAATGTTACAAGCAAGATATACTCGATTTGGATATCTCTCTAGTTTCCTTTGTTTATGATTCTTCCCTCTTGCAATTTTTTACAGGTGCAGGCATTGTGGAATCAGCTCCAAGTCCACTCCAATGATGCGACGCGGACCTGATGGTCCAAGAACTCTTTGCAATGCATGCGGTCTCAAGTGGGCCAATAAGGTATGTTGTACTCTGGCTCACAAATCTTGCAATTGATTTTATTTTGCCCTAATTCCTAAGACACTACTTGTGCCCCTGTACAAAAAGAACTGGAACATTCATTAACATTTAGTCATATTGTTAACTTTCCATGTATCTACTCAAAAGTTTCTTCTTAACTTTAACTGGAACTAGATATTTGCCACGGTTATGAAGAGTTTTTTTCTACTCCCGAATGCTATGGTGCTGAATTCTAATCTGGACCGTTGATCAAAATTTGATGGTTCAGATCAAATGACTCATTTAAATCCACTTAAAAACACTTGATCTGAACTATCAAATTTTGAAACGGTCTAGATTAGAATTCGACACCATAGGTGAAAAAAGTTCCCGTTATGAATGCTTCCTTCCGTGAAAGCTCGATACAACGTTATTCTGGCAGTTTCCCATTGCCCTTGTTATTATTGTCTACTGATCCACTGACAGTACTCTAACCTACACTGAATCATCCATTTCCACAGGGAGTCTTGAGAGACCTCTCTAAAGTTCCAATAACTGCGGTGCATCCCCATCCTATGAAGAAGGCCCGTGAGGAAGCAGTACGTTAATCGACTACATAACAACACTTCCATCCATTATTTTCTGAAATTTCTGAGTCGGGCTTCCCTTTGTTTTCTGCTCTGCATTTCGACAGCTTATTGGTGAAGGTGAAGGCAGCATTGCTGATGTGTCCGCTGCAGCTAATCCCTCATCTTTCCCCAGTGGAAAAGATTAACCCTTTGGCGTCCCTCCGGGCAAGGTTATATTTCACCGGTTTCTGTATGCAAGCTAGTGAAGAACGAGTGAAGTTAGTAACCTGTTCACTCAACTCTCGCTGATTGTATGTATATATATACGTACTTCTTTGTACCATTAGCACACGGTGAATTCACAGGTTGAATCGCGAAGAAGCGGTGCTTGCACATTTCCATGTTGTTTCTTGAAAATAGGAATACCAGTTTTGGAATTCTTGCATCAAATATGTTTAGGAACCTGTCATTAACTTTCATTTTAGGGTTAAGTTTGTTGTCCCTAAAATGTTTATTTAATAGGATTTTAATTTTTTTTGTGGCGAAGTCGTTGAAATCGAAATTCATTATCGGTTCCGACATCGTTTCGACGCGAGGAGTCCAAAATCGGTCTTATGTTTTAAATTCGGCAGCCAAAAGACCACGATATCGAAAGTTGGACAAAAAAGTTAACAAAAAAAAGTTGAACACCTATCATTATATTATAATTCCGATTATTTTTTATAGCACAATCTATTTTGGAGAATATAGTTATATTGGAGGGAATTCTTAGATGATTTTAGAACTAGTATATCAAATCCATGTAGAAATAGCTACGGATTATCGCAACTTTCAAACTCACCATCTGTGTAAAGTAAATAAGCAATGCATGCATGTTAGATCAGTAGATAAACTTCGTGAGTAACAACATCAACAAACATATCCAAACAAAGGCCAAAGGATTTCTCTGTATCCCGCTACTATCTTAATCCCAAGATTTACTAATTATCGGTTACACTTATATGTTATAAATATCCATTCCATTTCACTTCCGTCATTCGTAAAAAGCTCTCTTCTTTCTCATCGTGCATGAGGAAAAAAACACATGGCTTCTTCATTCAATCTTCTACTGTTGCTAGCCGCACTGATCTCTACTTGTACTCTGCTGCAGCCTTCCACCGCTATCGACGTTTCATATGACGGACGGGCCATCAAAATCAACGGGGAACGAAAGATTTTTATCTCGGGATCCATACATTATCCTCGGAGCACTCCAGGGGCAAGTGCTTGTGCTTTCAAAATCATTTGACAGAAGCAAGTTACTAGAGGATCATGGTAACTGACTTTTTTTTTTGTGTTTGTTCGTTTCATGTTGTTTATACAGATGTGGCCGGATTTGATACGAACAGCGAAGGAAGGAGGGCTTAATACAATCGAGACATATGTTTTCTGGAATGCTCACGAGCCACAATACAGACAGGTTCCTCGTTTATCAAACTTTCGAGAAAAAAAAAAACTCAATGGGGTGGTTGAAAGTAGTTGCTTTATACATGTGACTAATAGTTTCTTGTTGCTTGAATTTTGTAGTATGATTTTACAGGCAGTAATGATCTGGTAAAGTTCATCCAGACAGTCCAAGATGCAGGGCTTTATGCCATTCTCAGAATTGGTCCATATGTTTGTGCAGAATGGAACTTTGGGTAAGTAAGCAGAGAAACATCTGGATGAAACATCAATAGGTCCATATTGTCATGATTAGAGAGAGTATTCTTTTTTTGTTGTTTCTCAGAGGGTTTCCTGTGTGGTTGAAGAATTACAACAACATTACCTTCAGGACACTGGATGAAAACTTCGAGGTCAGTACTTTGAGACAGTTGCCAAGTATAGTGTGCACTGACCCCGTGGGATTGGTCAGTCAGTGATCCCGCACCGGCTCACGTGGCATACCAATCCCATCCATTGTATACTATACCGTGCCGCCCCCGCTCCCTTGTTTTTCAACTTCTTTCTTGTGCTCCATTACCAACTAATGATCTATTTTGAGTCAGAGAGAAATGAGGATCTTCACCACCTTGATTGTGGACAAGGTTAAAGAAGCAAAGCTGTTTGCCTCACAAGGAGGGCCTATCATACTTGCTCAGGTATGAAAATCCCCAATCATTGAAGGTTCTGATTTGATTTCAGATTGCTACATGACCTCAAAACTACAGATTGAAAATGAGTACGGCAACGTCATTGGTGGCTTTGGAAACCAAGGAACACCTTATATCAATTGGTGTGCAAATTTTGCTGTATCTCTGGATGTTGGTATTCCTTGGATCATGTGTCAAGAAGGTGATGCCCCGCCTCCAATGGTATGAACTTGTAACAGATGTAGTAATCATTCAGCATAATTGCAACATATTCTGAATCCATTTCACAACTTGTAACAGCTTAACACATGCAATGGCTGGTACTGCGATCAATTTACCCCGAACAGGAATACTACTCCGAAGATATGGACGGAAAACTGGAGTGGATGGTTCAAAAACTGGGGTGGCCAAGATCCTCATAGAACACCAGAAGATCTTGCATTTGCTGTTGCAAGATTTTATCAAAATGGAGGCACGTTGCAGAACTATTACATGGTTTGTCTTCTGTTTTTCAAGTAAACCGATCCGTGAACATTTGTGATTCAGTAATCTGATAGATTGAGTGCTTCAGTATCATGGAGGTACAAACTTCGGGCGCAATTCCGGTGGCCCGTATATTACAACATCTTATGACTATGATGCTCCTATTGCTGAATACGGTAACAAATATGTAAACAAGTTAATAGTTGCTAGCATTCACTGATTATTAAACTTTTATCTGATTCAATGGAAATAATGGTATTTTATTAGGCAACATTAACCAGCCTAAATGGGGTCATCTCAAGAACCTTCATTCTCTTCTTATGTCCATGGAGAAAGTTCTTACTTATGGAGATGTAACCAGCAAGGACTATGGGAATATGTTGAGTGTATGTAACCATTTCGACCATATTCATATCCTTGTTCATCTCTTATCTCATTTGACTGATTTTTACTTTGCTACTCTTTATTTATTCAGTCGACAGTCTTCAGTTCCAACGGGACAAGAGCTTGTTTCTTTGGTAATGCTAATAGCAAAGACGACATGACACTACAATTTGAAGGCAAGAGCTACACTGTTCCTGCTTGGTCTGTCAGCATTCTGCCAGATTGTAAAACCGAAGTTTATAACACTGCAAAGGTACGAATTTTAAACCAAGCCAAACATACCCATTAAATCCCGTCGGATTTGGGGAAGGTTTTGACATGTATACTTAATTAAGTACATAAGGAGGATTAAGTATGTCTAATTACTTTCTAATGATTTGTTTGTTTTGTTAGGTTAACACGCAGACAACCGTAATGATGAAAAGCTTACCAGCAGATGCTAAAGAAAAGCTTCACTACAATCTCGAATGGAAGTGGAGATTAGAGCATTTTTCGCACCATCTCCAAGATGTCACCTATCGTGATGGACTCATTGATCAGAAACTGGCAACGAATGATTCGAGTGACTATTTATGGTACATGACAAGGTAAATAAACGGTGTGAAAATAAGATTGACAATCATAAGAGGGTCATATCAGTTTTTCTTGGTATTGAGATGTACTTGTTGATGTAGTGTGAATATTGATGAAAAAGATCCTCTTTGGGGTGAAGAGTTGACAGTAAAAGTCCATTGTTACTGCCATGTCCTTCATGCCTTTTTCAACGGGAAACTCATTGGTAATGCCTCCATATGAAATAAAACTCCTCCACTCCAAGCCAGCAATTTTATACTTGCATTTGCAGGATCTCAATGGGTGAATGGAGGAGCGTACGAATTCGTCTTTGAACGGTCTGTAAAACCGAGAAAGGGCAAGAACACATTATCCCTGCTGAGTGTTACCGTTGGACTTCCTGTAAGAAAGCCTTGATGTTTACAATTCAATACTATATTTGAACTTATTGTTTTCATGAGTATGGTCTCTCTGTATCCCCACACTTTCAGAATTATGGTGCCCATTTCGAAGAAGTGAAAAATGGGATCCTCGGCCCTGTCACTCTGATTGCACCAAACAGCCTACAGAAGGATTTGAGCAACGCCCGATGGGGTTACCAGGTTGGATTAAATGGGTTTGAAAGTGGACTCTGGGATCCCAATTCTATCAAGACCCACAAGTGGCATATGAATTACCCAGTGGACAAGAAATTTGTTTGGTACAAGGTCAGATCATGGATCCCTTCAAGTGCACTTCTTCCATTTGTTAAAGGTCTGATCTTTGGACTGCTGAAACTTTGTCTTTAACTTGCAGACAACCTTCGAAACTCCCATGGGCGACGACCCTGTTGTCTTGGACTTATTTGGTATGGGGAAAGGAGTCGCTTGGGTGAATGGAAACAATCTCGGCAGATACTGGCCTAGCTTCCTTGCTGGAAATAATGGATGTGTTACATCTTGTGACTATAGAGGATCATACACTGGTTCAAAATGCTTGACCAACTGTGGAAATTCTTCTCAAAGATGGTAAATCATATATATAAGAGTGAAAGCTCACATTTTTTTTTGTTTTCCTAATCTGTTTTTTTGTGGGGAATGTTTGATTCAGGTACCATGTTCCTCGCTCCTACCTGAATCAGAAAACCAACAGTCTGATTCTCTTCGAGGAATTCGGTGGAAACCCAAAACTCACCAGTATCCAAACGGTGGTCGCCGCCAGAGCCCATGCACAAGCCCATGAAGGCACTACTTTGGAACTCTCATGCCATGGGAAGCCCATTTCAAAGGTGAACTTCGCCAGTTTTGGTCAACCAAATGTGGATCATGATGGATCCCTGTCCAAGGGCAACTGTCACTATCCAAAGAGTCTCTCAGTTGTTGAACAGGTAGGTAGCCTTTGTTATACATACATGAATTTTTGTCTGTATCACCCTATTCACATGTCCTCTTCTTCTTCTTCTTCTATGTAAACTACTACCAGGCTTGTCTGGGCAAACAAAGCTGTTTTGTTGATGCTACAGAGAAAACATTTGGACCCAGTGGCTGTGAGTCTCCGATGAATAGACTGGCCGTTGAAGTCGAGTGCTAGCAACTTTCTTAGGACAGTTCATAACTACAATCTGTTGGTATTGTCTTCTTCTTCTAGATGAAGTTAGTTAGAGGAGTTAGGAATTGTTGGATTTTCGTTGTAATTGGGTAAGAAATAAAATATTCAGTTAGTTTCTCAATCATGATTTCATTGCTGTGACTTCACATAGTGTGCCATTCTTATTGAAAAGATAGGCATTCAACAGAAGTGATGGGAGAAACTAGAAAGTAACACTTATCTGTAAATTTTATACTGAAACCCAGGAAAAGTAAATTTTATAGTGAAAGATCATGAGATTGCATAATCTTTGCAGGAGCATTCACCATTAGCGAAGAAGTGAAAACCCGAAGTATCTCTTATTTGAATCTCCCTTTTGCTCACAACTGATAAAAACTTGAAGAAGGAATGGCAATCCCCACAGAGACGAATGTTCTTGATTACCTTCACAGGTTTACCGGGCCGGGTTGTGAGAATCCCATACGTTACTGCCAGTTTTCCACTGTGATACATCAAGAAATTCATCTTCTGGTGTTCTTCCACTTCATGAAGCACAAAGCTTGTATCAGGTTCATATCCGGCTTTCAAGCATTCCAAGAACAATATGTCTAATGCACTGTATATGTCTTTTGATTGGGGATGAGACTGGTCCCTTGCAAAGAAAGGATGGATCTTATTTTGATGTATGATCCAACTTCGAGCAGGGAATTTTGTCAAGCCTCTGTCTTTCATCTCTTCCCTAAGGAGTTCGGAGCAGCGCCACCTTCCGGAAGCAGAATACAGATTTGATTTCAGTATGTATGTGGAAGCATCTTGCGGCTCCATGTTTAGTATTTGCTTGGCAGCCATTCTGCCAAGGGAGGCATTCTTTTGTATACTGCAACTATGGAGCAATGCTCTCCAAACAAAGGGCCCCGGCCCGAACGGTATCCTCTTAATTATTTCTTCTGCTTCTTCCAACAGACCCCAGTACCCAAAAACGCTAACCAGACAGGCATAATGGTCTGAAGTGGGTTCAATCTGGTAGTTGGACTTCATGGAGTGAAGGAAGTTGTGGCATTGCTGCACTAAGTTCGAGTTTGTGTACTTATAAGCCGCAATAATCAAGACACAGGTAATTGCGTCTGGATGTACTCTCATTTTCTGCATTTGGCTCCACACCTGCAAGGCTTCATCCCCCTGCCTCTTCAGAATATGGCCAGTAAGCAAGCAATTCCATGAAACTATATCATGTGAAGATAGGTTCTTAAAGACCTTAGTTGCCTGTTCCAAGTCACCACACTTGGAATACATGCTAATTAAAGCATTTCCAACTGAAGTATGATAAGAAATTCCAGTCTTTAGTGCATGACAATGAATCTGCTCACCGAGATTCTGAAACCCCAAATCGCCACACACTCCAAGCACTGAAGCTGATGCAACTTCATCCATGAAATTGCACTGTTGGCATTGCCAGTGGCTGATTACAGATATTGCTTTATCAAGCTCCGAGTTTCGGGCATATCCACAAATCATTGTTGTCAGTGTCACCATATTGCTGCCCCGTTCCACCAGTAATTTCTGGAATATCTTTTCTGCATCATCCATTCTACCGCACCTAGTGCACATATCAAGTAAAGCTGAATCGATATTATCATTATTGCCAAAATTGATCTTGAGAACAAAGGCCTGAATCTGTTTGCTGGATCTCAAATCCCCAGTCCCCCCGCAGGCACGTAAAACATTAGTTAAAGTGAAATCATTTAACTCCACCTTGTCCTCCAACATTCTGCAGAAGATCTCCAGTGCCCTTAAGCCCTGATCATTCTGGCAAAATCCAGCTAAGAGAGTATTATAGGAGATGACATTCTTCTCCGGCATCCTATCGAAAATCCCTAGAGCCAAATCAGAAAAACCAAATCCCATGTATGCTTTAATCATTTCAGTCCAAGAGAAAACATCTTGTACAGGCATACTGTCAAACAAAGTCTCAACATCTTCCACGCATCCACACACTCCATAAAACTCAATTAGTGCATTCCTCACACTCAGACTGCCTTCATAGCCGATTTTATGTGCATATGCATGAATTGCCAAGCCTTGCCTCACCACACAGCCCCTCGAACACGCAACCAGGAGGCTTGACAGTGTAAAATGATCACCGTTACAACGTCCAATCTTTCGCATATCGGCAAACATTTCAAAAGCTCTTTCGTACAATCCATTCATTACCATACACGATATAACAATATTCCAAGAAACAATGTCTCTATCGGGAATATCAGCAAACAATTTGACAACAAAATCCAAACAAGTGCATTCACTATATAGTGTCAATAGTGCATTGGCAACATAAGTACAATCCAACTGACCCGTTTTAATGCTGAAGGCGTGAACTTGGGAAGCCAACTCTAAGTCCATTAAGCGCATACAAGCTGTCAAAAATGCCACCAAAGTGTACCCATTGGGTTCGATGCCGGAGCCTCTCATTTCAAAGAAGAGACACACAGCTTCATTTTCTCTACCCGATTTCGCCAAACCTGAAATCATTGCAGTGTAAGACACAACATCTGGGCACAGAATGGCCCTAAAAACTTTCTCGGCATATGCTAAGTGACCAAGTCTGACATAAGATGTGATAAGAGAATTGTAAAATCGAATGTCTTGTTGATTCTTGATAATGGAAGCATGGAGTGCTTTGCTGAGCTGAACATCGTCATACTGGATGGATAGCTTAAGCAAGCCAGAAAGTTCAGAGGTTGTCAGTGTCTGAGAGTTTTCGATAGGTTCTGGGCACAAAAGATGTCTGAAAGGTGGAGTCCTGGAATGGGAAATTGATGGGTGGAAGATGAATTGCTTTTTATAAGATGGGGGAAGAGAGGGGTTAGACGGAGAAAGAAAAGCAGTAACTTTCGAAGGAGTAGATGGCTTCACATGGTGGCGGCTGGCAGGAGCGAAAGCGGTGGAATCGGTACCGTGGCGGCAGTGGTGGATAACGGCCGCCATTGGAGCGTGGCACCGAGCATAGTAAGATTGTGTATCTGAGTCCGAAACGGGGGAAGTCGCTCAAAAGTGATTAAAATGCGACTTATTTTCGACCGTTAACACTTTACTCTCAATGGATAATAGAAATTTCGGCCCCATTATGAAAATTAGTTGTCGCTTGGTATCTATGTTCGAGTACCTTAGTGTATGATCGTCCTCGGCCCCATTATATTTGTCGCTTTGTCTAAATACCTATTTATATGTTTATATGGACGCATAAGACGCTTAAGAGGTGTTGGACACCACTTTCTCCAACACTATTTACCATATAAAAAGAGAGGGTAACCTTCGTATGCTCAGTCCTTGCGTGCTCAGTCCGTATTCAACTTTTCGTAGCACCATCCATTTTCGAAATTGGTCGCACCATTGGAAAGCTTATATATTGTAGATGAAAATCCCCGTGCTTTGGTCCGGTTTCTGGCGACGAAGTCACCGGAAATTTCTAAAACCCTATTTAGGACTACTTAACCCAAGGAGATTTATAACTCTCCGTTAAACGGTGACAACGTCGTCGGAATATCACCAAAACTTGGACATATAAGTTTTCCAATGGTGCGACCAATTTCGAAAACGGATGATGCTACAAAAAGTTGAATACGAAGTGAGCACGGAAGGACTGAGCATATGAAGATTACTGTAAAAAGATACCTAAATGTTTATGTAGTTTGGGAAACTAAAGCATTTGTCTAGAATTAGATCATGCCCCTCAATCCTCATGTAAGCAAGGCTGAGTACATGAAAAATATCCCAAAAGAAACTAAATCAAACAGTCCTTCACAATCACAGCTCAGAAAACATGTCATTTTTAGCATCACAGTGATCCTAGGAGATAAGATCAGCTCCCTGTGCGAGTAGACTTTGTGCCAATATTTCATTAGCAGATTCCGACGGATGGAAGCCATCCCAGAATACGTATCCCGTGGCATTCGAGCATGTACCAACTGATCCAGCATTGCACAGGAATGATGTTTCAATCATCCCCGTCCCGCAGCATGCTCTCCTAGATTCAAAGAATCCTGAACAACACATGAAGTGCAATGGTGAAATGTTGCACCAGAAAGAACAAGGCCACTTCAATGTACTGCATTACTGCATATGCTATGCTATATGCTTTTTAGCTAGATCAACTCTACTGTACCACTTACCAGTGTCTGTGGGCTTTTGTATCATATCCAGTAGAGGTTTGTAGATATCAAAGACCACAAGCTTGAGTCCAGCAAAGCTGGATTTCAAATATTGAGATGCATCGTTCAGCTTTGTGTTAAATGACAGGGCGTCATTGTTCAACCTATCAATACAAGTGTTGTTTCCTGAACCAAATAAGGTGATTGCAGCAGGCAGGCATCCGGTGGGTGGTAGGGTTGTAACTCCAATTCTCCTGGCACCAAGATTGTACAAATTCTGTACACATACATACATATATATATATATGAGTATGTTAATGCATTTTTTAT
This sequence comes from Pinguicula primuliflora, assembly GCA_025802335.1. Lineage (NCBI taxonomy): Eukaryota > Viridiplantae > Streptophyta > Magnoliopsida > Lamiales > Lentibulariaceae > Pinguicula > Pinguicula primuliflora. The sequence continues at coordinate 1,797,536 of JAOYMZ010000001.1, forward strand.
GGACTTACACTTATAAGCCGATAAAGAGAATCACGCACAACCTGGATTACGGTTGAATAGGATTTGATGAGAATGTCTGCGAACTGATCAGGCGTGTCAGCCCTGTTGAGAATCGGGTTGATGTAGTAATTCTGGATGAAATCACTGCTCCCAGCACTTATAAGATGTATGGCTCCAGAGAACACAGGATTGGCATGATCCTTCCCAACCAAATTCACAACTTGGCTCTGCCAATCCTTGTAATATGAAAGTTGCTGCGTCAATGTTATAGCATGCTGCACATAAAAAAAAACATCAACTCAAGAAATCATGTACTATTTGACACACGCCTTACTATTTAAGTTGACTGATACACGCACATTTGTGCACACGAGATCGACCCTAGAGAAAGGGGTGAAAGAGGAACAACTTAAATGGAAACTTTGTACTAAAGTTATTAACGAGATTAGCCCAAATCTCACTATCTAAGTTGGACCTACCGAGGTAGAGAAGTCAGTTTTCTACTCTATTAAAACTACTGTTTGACTACAATATCTGAATACTGGTATTTGCTGGATAACAGAGAAACAAAAGTGATGAGGAACTTACATATAGTTGAGCAGTTGTGTCGTAATAACCTGAAGCAGCAGAAGCGAAGTTGGCCCCATTAATAATGCTCCTGTTCCTGCCTCCACCATCTTGGCCTAGATACGCCGGCGGGTATGAACTGAACCCGAGGAACTCCGCTGCATCCGTATAAACATTAAACAGGAATGAGATATGAAACTATACAATACAGCCCTAAGTGAAGTGTCTCTGTCTGTCTGTGCGTGTGTGTTGTATGAAAACTTTACCTGTAAAGTCAGTGGCGAGCTTCCCGTTGCAGAATCTTCCGGTGGGTTTGTGGGTGACGAAATCTCTGCCGTAAGGAAGAAAGTTTGCCTTGATCGGAGATTGCAGGACGTTGTTGTTTCCGGCGTCCACAACAGAGTCGCCGAAGATGAGTAATGCAGGAACAAGAGGATCTCCATGGACGAATATCACAAAGGAAGAAATGAGAAATGCACGTAGTAACAGCATTGTCCAGAATCCCATCTCTGTGCGTTTGTACCTGAGATTGACCATGAATCCCATTGCTCGGTCTGTTTATCTTTGTCAATGGAAGGTGTGCATGAAAAAAACAGAGGAAGTATTATTTATTGTATTGTAGCCATTTCAGTGAATTATTAGGTTGCTGTGGTCGTCGTAAAATAGAGAATTGAATAGGTTAATAGCAAGGATTCCAAAGCTGCAGACAGCTCAAGGAGCTGTAAGTGGAACATTTCCCAATTTTGGAGTTGGGAGTGTAGGCATTTATTCATGTTTCATCTTCTCAGACCATGGCATAATGATATCCTTAAATACGAATAGTGTAATTACTGTTTTCATAAATATGAAAACAGTTTTCGAGAGGTGAGTTGACGAATTTTTGTATGGTGCACAACTTATGGTGCCGAATGTGCCGAAATCTATTATTGGCTGTTGGATCTGTGCTTCAACAGCCGAGATCATTTCACTTAAGGTCAATAATAGATTTCGGCACCATAGCAAAACTCGGCACCATAAGATCTGCACCAGAAAAAAATTCGACAAGGACGATATAACTACCATCCAGAGGTCTAAGAGCTTCACCAAAATGATACATTCTCAGAACACTGCATCATGCATGTGGCATATCGAAATTGGTGCAGTACGAATGGTAATTAATACTTTTGCATGTGTACACTGACATGTTCACTGTCAGTGTGTCACATGGGCACTGCACACTATGCAGTATGGTGTGTAAGAACAAGAATATGGTAAATCCCTAAATACTACAAAGATTAAATTACAAAGTGATCTCATTACATACAAAAAAAAAGTGATCTATTCTCATTCAACACCAGTGCACAAAACTATAAAAGAATCAGTGGCAGAGCAGAGAGTCAACTATTTATACAAATATAAACAAATAAATAGCTCTATACCTTTTCATGTTCAACCTTTATAATACAACCTCAAATGATACGTTCAGTTGAACCGGGATGAGCACATGTTTCTCCCTCAGATCCTCCCCTCCATCCTTGCCATGCGTCCATAGTGATTGTCCAATGCAACCTTAGGATGAAGTCAAAGACTGAAGAAGCATGGTGGAGGAGGAACAACAACAACAACATTAGGATGAATTCAGTTCTCGTCAAGCACGATATCAGCAGGATCTCCAATCCATTGCCTCCCCTCCCGCCACCGGAACTTGATACGCAGCTTCCCATTTGCATCGACTCCTACCACCTCACCTCGACTCGCATGAGTCTCCATACCCCAACCCCATCTCGGAGACACCAGACCCTCTTTGATCCTCACCTTATCACGCACTTTAAATGGTCTCACCCTTTCCATCTCCCAGCTCTTGCAAAGCCAGAGCCTATCCATGAAGCAAAATGCAACCCAGACATCTTCATCTTCTATCCGGTGAACAACCCCGATACTCGATGGGCTCGCATCTCCCCACTGGTGAGTAGGAGTGGGGACGTTGGGCTTCACTCTGACCCAATCCTTGACCTGAAGTTCGTGTTCCTTGACTATCTCCACCTCTGAGGGATCCAGTAGCCAAGATTTCGAGCCAGCGGGTGTATATATTCTTAGCTTTCCATCTGCATCAATGGATGATATAGTTCCAACACTTCCATGGCTGTGGCCTGACCAGCCAAATCTCGGTTGCTTGACGGAGCTCTTGACTTTCACACGCTGGCCAACTGAGAGTCGGCCAGCTGGTTCAAGGGAAGCTGCAATTCCTACCCACTGTTCTTGTTCCCCACAGAAAGCAACTGAAACAGTTCCTTTCCATGCATTTCCATCATAGCCAATCCCTTGTACGACACCGATGCTACCAGGAAAGATGGATTTCCAACTGGCAGAATCATCTCTCAATCTGACCCATTCCCCAACCTCATATGTTTGTTCCACTTCAAGATCGGCCGGGTCTCCTCTCCATAACCCCTGTAAGCCATCAAATGCAACTTTCACCTCACCGTCTGCATTGAGACTAACAATAACACCTCGAGAATTGGCATGAGCATCCCTCCATCCCCATCTGGGTTCAGTCAATCCAACTCGGAATTTTACGTGTTGGCCGACTCTAAATCCAGTGACCTTCTCAACATCAGAATGATGAGTAGGAAACCTTCCTTTGCGGAAACAGCAAGCTAGTTCTAGATAACCGTTATCCTGTACACTATGCACAATAGCCAGGCCTTCTTTCCCTATGCTGTTCCAATCATAGCTTGGTCTTGCACCAAGGCTTGGTTTTGAACGCACCCAGTCACCTACTTCATATCCAGGAAGCCTTTCTGCATCCCCAGGAGAGACTCTCCATAAACTGTGCCGTCCAACAACTTTGACCTGAGAAATGTAAGTCGCAACAGAAGTCATCAGAAGGCAGAACCTTGGAAATGTGCAAGGAATAGTAGAAAGGATGACAATAAGGGCAGTTTGGAGGTGAAATTTTTCCTTTTCGCTTGAAATAATAGCAAGGAGGCAGCGTTGGCTTGACGAGGATGTTAAAATAAAAATAAATAATAACAGTAGTAATAATGCAAGAAAAAATAAAAGATCGGAAGACGCTTACATTCAAAGTGCCATCCATGTCAATCCTCACAATTTTGCCAAAAGTCGCTGGACTCTCATTTGACCATCCAAGACGAGGCTGAGTAATGGTGGGATTCATGTGAATCTCTTGTCCCAATTCAAAAGGAGGGAGCCTCTCAACATCAGTCACCGAGCAACTGAAAAGCTTGGCCCGGAAGCAAAATGCAATCCCCATATCACCATTCTCCTCCAAACTGTGGATGATACCTATGCTGTTCCTCGATACATCATCCCATCCATATTTTGGAGAGGAAACCGAGGCTTTCACTCTGACCCAATCTCCAACCTGCGCAAATTATGTGTCAATAAACAGTGAAAATGGCCTAGTTAAGTTTATTCAGATGTTCAAGAAAAATATTTAACAAATGCATAGATTACCGTAAAATCTTCCAGCTTTTCCATGTCAGAAGGATCAGCCTGCCAGGGTATTGGCCTATTGGGGATATGAATAATCAAAAGACCATCGTTCTCTATCTCGCTAATTCTTCCAACACTATGATGTGTTTCACCACCCCATGCATATCTAGGCTCGGCAACAGAGCGTTTTACACAAATCCGATCTCCAATCTGGAACGAAAAGAACAAAAGGAAATAGCGTAGAGGGATAGAAAAATAAATAAACAATACAACAAAATAATCACAACATTATTTGCATTGATCCAAATGAATTACTCTTACCCGAAAGGGCTCAACATGTTCAAGCTCTTCAGGTTCACAATGCCACGCAGCTGGAAGATAGCTTAGCTCCAACAATAAACTTTTATCCGGTCGAATACAGCTTACTATACCGATGCTACCAGGTGTCACAGCTCCCAGTCCATGCTTTGCTGTAGTTAGAGTGGGACGTATGCGGACCCAATCACCAACCTTGAATTCTTCGACTCTTTCCATCTCTGCAGGATCCGCTTTATATCCTCTAGATGCTCCAGGAAAACCAACACGCAAAACACCATCTTCATCAACACACAGGACTGTGCCAACAATCGAATGTGACTGTGATTGTCCGTGCCAGCTAAATCTAAGAAAGTAGAAATGAATTAATGAATGATGTGAATACTAGAAGAAGAAAAAAAAAGAATACTTGGTGAAATGCCCATTATAACTGAAGAAAAGGAAATAAAGATAGTTTCATGCCTCATAATAGGCACACTTTTGCAAAGGACAATACCAGATGTTCAATGCAACTCTTAGCAAGCAGATGGCTATATTCCGACTGTATCAGTTAAAGGCAAGGACAAACTAAACTACTGTGTGCAAAATGGCTCCCGAGCACTATTAGTTGAGGGCCAATCTAACATTATATACCAGATGGTGGCGGTGCCAATATGTCTCCTCCATGACTACTCAACCCAAAAATATCATATTTGTAATAATTTTCTAATAAAAATTTCACTTACCAAATGGATTTTTTGAAGGTTTTGTGATGTCAAGGATTCATGAACTAAGGGACTAGGATTGTGTATTCAAATTTCTAGGAAATATCCTGGTCCTGTCTAAAGGCATACGGTTCCAAACTATGCAATCTTCTGCACCAGGAGGGGAGGGGGGCACTTTGGAACTAAAGCGACTAAGACAGTAATCATTTCTGATGATGAATTTATGCACGCAGACATTTCATTTTTTAGACATCAGCCTCTTGAATCTTTCAATTGCCTTAGTTCAAAACGAGGTCACAATTAACGAGGTATCAAAATATTCTCCACGTCCATCCCACCCACAAACCAAAAAGCAATTGAAACAAGACCAATTCAGCTTCCACCCAGGCCGTACAATATCATATGCAGGAGACAGTAACGATGTTCCAAATCCAAAGAAGTACCTGTAGGGAAAAAAGGGACAGAACCACATTTGATATAAAAAGCTAAAGTATATGCAGGTGACCAAGATATGGCAATATATGATATCGACTATAACATGTAAGAAATTAGCAACAGGACAGGACTAACGTCAGAATGGCTTTTAAGTATATGGAAACTTTAACCAAAAGTCGTTCCTGTGTCCAAGAACTTATACCTGGGCTTCTTTACGTCAGATTTAAGCTGGACATGCTGCCCTCTGTCAAGCGGAATCACCTTCACGACATCCTTAGCTAGTACTTTGCTTTCTGCAGACTTTTCTGGAGAATCTTTGGAACAAAATGATACGATGAGATTCTCATTGTCAGGGACACTTTGAACAAAGCCGACACTCTTATATGTTGCATGTCCCCACCCATAAGTTGGTTCCTTAACACTTCTTTTGTATTTCACCCAGTCACCAACTTGGTATCTGCGTAATTGGCAATGTGAAAATATTCGCATTATTAGTCATATCCTAACGGTTGAGCAGACATAGCATGTGAAAAATATCTGAACAAGAAGAGTAAATGTTTCTTCTCACGCACACTGTCCGCGACAGGTAGACTCCCTTCTCTTCCAGGGCTTCAATAAGATCTTCAGAAATCCATTCCCGGGGGAGGGACTCCAGAAAATCCTTTAACGTCTTGCCACTGTTAAGAACCATCACGTTTTTTTATCTGATAGTTTATCAAGAATATACAGCAGCATGAATAATATCAATAAGTTGCAGTTCGAAAATAGAGGAATAAACTAACCTGTGATTCCTAACATCGACTGCAGCATTGGTACATCCAAGCATAACAAGAATCCAATCCAAATTTTCACGTATCATTTTAGCTGTATCAGCAGCTATATGGAAAGCGTTATCCCCATCATCATCCTGAAGATAAATTATAAGAGAAGAGCTAGTAAGTCCAAAGAGAAGATATATTCAGCTCTACGATGATAAACAAGAAGAATTTTACTTATACTTTTTCAAACGGAATCTGAATGAATCTATGCTATTTTAACCTGCTAGACAAAGAACGGAACCATATTCAAAGAAAAGTTAGCCACGCCATCTTTTTCCAAAAAAATCCTAGAAGAATCAGGTATCTCTTAATGTGACGGTAGAACTGAGGCTCAATATTGCCAAATTTAGCAAAAAAAAAACTATTAAGCTTAGAATTGATGAGTAACAATACATATTCCTTACACTATACACAGACTCAAAAGTTTAGGCATCCAAGATCTGAGTTTAGTTCACGGAAATCAATCTTCTCTTCCAGATTATACACGCTATGGTTAACATGGTTTCACAACTGAATGGTAGAATACGAGTAAAAGCACTTAAAAGTTAAAACAGAGCAACTACTGTGCCAAATGGAAGGCCTGAGTTCAAACACAAACCTGCATGTTGCAATCTGCCCCGGCAGATAGAAGCAAACCAACACAAGATTTTGCACCTCTAGCCAATGCCACATGGAGTGGTATTGTCTTCTGTACATTACTGATGTTAACATCAACAACAGCCTCCAATAGGATCTATAAAATAAAATATTCTATCACACGAAATAATGTCTTAGGAAAATAGTCCAATATCTTGAAGCTTAGGTTTTGGTTCACAGGATGAAAAAGCTAAGCCAAACGAAGTAATGAATTCACCCTACCTTAACTAGCTCGACATCATTAGCCATTGCAGCAGTATGTAGAGCAGTTTGTGCGTGTTGGGTGTCCTGAGCTGTTGGATCCGCTCCTGCAGCAAGCAACATTCTCACGATTTGTCTACCCTCTACATGAACAATAAATATAAAAACATTAGGATCCGAAACAGAATACTCCATCAGCGAAAGAAAATTTGTAATAATAAGAACATTTGATATATCTACAAGCAATCAGAATAGTACCAGATTCATAATTTTTCTTCACACCAGCTGCCGTGCACAAAGCTGTTCCAACAGGGCCCTGGATGTCAATAGCTTCAGGGATCTCGTCAACTGATGCAAGCTCCAACCATCTTCCGACAACAGCTACATTCCATGTCATTACACACAACTGCAGAGGCCTGCCAGATGAAAGAGTTGGGCCAAGTAGCAATCATGGGACCAGTCCCATAAACCAGGTGGAAGGGGGAATCTTTAAAGCTTTTAGTATTATAAGTTTGGGATTAATAAATCAACATTAATGACAGATCTATATAATAAACCAGGTAATCAAGATTAATTTCAAAAGTAGATCAGTTTATGAACACCATTACTGCCCCAACATGAAACATATTATCATTGTATCGATTCATGCACACGAGCAATAATCATATAAGAGAATTTTGAAGTTATTTCTGCATGTCCTGCTTGTCCACATAGCAAATGCATTCATCTTACTTGAATAAAGTCCAGAAAACTAGGCGACTATGATCAATATTACTAAAGGTACTAGGTAAGCCGTAAGAACCAAAAAAGGTAATACCAATATTCTACAAAGATATTCTAAAACAGCAAACGAAACTATTATATATAATTTAGAGCACAAAATTTTAAAACAAAAAATGAAACCTACACTTATCTTTTCTTGCGTAATACAATCAAGAAGATGAACGAAATTTTAACTTGCATTCGCTCTTACGTCAAGTGCTTTGAATTCAGGATACTCATTGATTTACACCCTCCATTTTCCAATATGACAATAGCACAGTCAGTATATTTGTTCGCAACAGCTTTATGAAG
>JAOYMZ010000001.1:1819161-1834058 GCA_025802335.1 Pinguicula primuliflora
AGACTTATTTTGTCAAATTGACTTATAAGGCAGAATTGACTGATAAGGTGACTTATAAGACGACGCTAAACACAGCCTTAATATAGGCATGCACCATTTGCTATTTTCGCCCCAGCCGGTCCGGCCCATTGTCGAATATTGTTTGTATTGGTGGTATTGGAATTGTAAAATTGGTCATTTTTTATAACATAAATCCCGAACTTTGGAAAACTGGATGTCCATATTATCCTGGCCTTTTGAATGCCGAGTTTTTTTCCCACCAAAGTATCTAAATTCTGGACTTTCAAATACTGGGACACGATAATTACGTAAATTAGTAATGTTAATGCAATTTTTTTCTCAGACCGAGCCTCTCAGTCCGAAAAATCCCCTATCAGACCGAATTGTATTTTCGGCCGTCGGATGTCGAAAATCAGCAGTCACTTAAGTACGCAAACCCAAACCAGCAAGCTTTGACTTTAACCCGTCTTTTATGCCCCAAATTTCAAGTTCAACAAAATGTGGATCAAATGTAGCAGATTTTCTCACCATATCCGAGGAGAACACTGTTGAGAGAAGCAAAGACGGAACAGGCAAATACGTAGATTGCTCCTCAAAAGCACCAATATTGATTCTGGGTTTCGATTTTCTTGCCCAGGCGCCATGCTGATCTGAGTTTCGATTTTCTTGTCTAGACAGACGCCATGCCCATCTCCTCTTTCGCTTTTAGATCTGATGAAACAAAGGACTTTGCCCAGCAAAGAAGAATTCTTGTATTCTAGTTCCATTTTCGAAGACAAGGTCTTAGTCTTGGAGACGAAAAAAATTGGAAGACGACGGGAGATGGGTTTTGACTCGCGATAAACATCATTTAAGTTCAATTAATCGCAACCGTCGGATGGAGATTGGATGGCCGCGATTAATTTTCGGTTTATAAGGCTTTTTTCGAGGAAAATACTATACATACTACCAAGAGACCGAAATAGTAAACCGATTGTAGGCGAAATGACCATCCTACCCCTATCAGGTGTTACTGTGCTAAGTTTGCACTGTGTTTTCCTATCTTTTACTAATCATTCGGTCCACTTTTCGATTTCAATGTTTTCTGCCTAGCACTTCTCTTTTTTCGGAGTGATCGAGTCTGTCTGAAAAAAATTGAATGTCAACATGATGCTCGTTGTTCCGGGTCTTTCAAAGTGCGGGCGCGTCTGGACTTCGCAAGACTAGAGGTGAGAAATTCAAAAAACCGAGAAGATTTGTTCGTATAAAAAAATTTTGCCCACCTTCCCCTTCCATATTAGAATCGGCATCGATATCAACCACGGATGCGCGTCAAGATTTATAGGACCTGAAACTCGGAATCATGCGAAGCATAATCAATTCAAAGACCAAACTATCAAACTCATTGAAATCATGCTCAATTGCAACTCATTTTGCATTCCTGGGCGATCTTTCAGGCAACTCGTCTGGTCCGCGCTTGGCTCGAAAGAATGTTTGTTCTTCTTGCTCTGACATAGGTTCCTGCAAAGGACACCGAAATGGGAATTTCTCATCTAGATTCCCACCAATTGACCAAGGAATTGCTGAATTTGGACAGATTGAGCTTCGTTTCTGGAGGCATGGAGGTTTGATTGGTCAGGCGAGGAGTTTCGGTAGTGGATCAGCTAGCAGGGAGACTCTGCATTATGATGTGGTGGTTGTTGGGGCGGGGCCTGCTGGTCTGTCTGCTGCTATAAGGTTGAAACAACTCTGTAAAGAAAAGGATGTGGATTTATCAGTGTGTGTTGTTGAGAAGAGTTCCGAAGTAGGTAAGTCTGTTGTTCTTTACTTGTTATTCTTGTTATTGCTTTTGTATATTCATGCAAGGATGCAGGGTAGGATGTGCTGCATGCAAACATATATTATTGGGTTTGAGATAAAGGGATGTTTTTATTTGATGCAGTCATTAATTAGTTTTGGTTTTGTGTTTGATTTGGTTCCTGATCCTAAAAAATCACATTGTTGAATCTTGTTTTTGGACATGTGGACGGCAAAAACTATTCGTTCCAATTGTTGATAGTTACGCCTTTGCTCTTCTCAATATTTCTTTATAATGTTTCCTCGAAATGATGAGCCAGAATGAAAGGTATTCAAACTATGTAGTTGCTTCTTCGGACTTACCCCAACAGGGAGATTGGCTCGATCTTCTTATGAAAGGATTCTTCTACCTCTTCTTCACTATTTCCGAAATACTAGCATCTCTAGCGTCTAAGTCAGCGATGATCCAAAATATGCGTGAGAGATCGCATGTGTTCCCACACCATGGTTGTAATGTGCTATTTGCTACTGTGATCTTTTTGGCTAATGGTTACTTGTATGCTTCTTACATAAAGATTATTTTCGGTATGTTTTTTTCCATATTACATTCTCTTTGGTGCTCTATTTTTTTTTTTCAAAAATCGCAAGCAACCTCATTTCCCTTTTCTATTTTATTCCTTAGGTGCTCATATTCTATCTGGAAATGTTTTTGAGCCCCGGTCATTGGATGAACTTCTACCGAATTGGAAACAGGACAAGGTTTATCTTTGATCGATTGGGAACCTGTGGTTCAATTCTTCATCTATGATCTAACTGACTAAGGAAAAGATTTCGTCAAATTGAATAGAAATGAAAAATCATGCCACAGTTTCGTTGATAATGGTTCTTCTAAATGCTTACTTATGGTTCTAACTGGAATTCTTCTTCTTTGTAATCTTACTTTAGATTGGTTTTTCAGATATTAACAACCTTTGCAGGCACCTATCCATGTTCCAGTAACTTCTGACAAATTTTGCTTGCTTTCTAAGACTCATGCCATCCCCTTACCATCTCCCTTCAACAACAAAGGAAACTATGTGATTAGGTAGTATTACTTTTTATGCTCCCTGATTCTGAAAGTGGATAAAGAACTTATTTGTGCTGAAAAAAATTATTTTTACTGTAGTCATACTGTGATCCTTCTTGTGATGCTATTATAATGGGAAATAAATATATAAAGAACAATGCAAACCATTGATCTATGCCACTGTTTAAAGAAAAGTTAGTAGCCGATCTGCTTGCCTTTATCCAAAGTGATCATTTAGGTCACACTGTTCAACCTTTTGCTGCTAATCTCACGAAATGATTCTGCACTTACATTGAATATCCATCATGCTCAGTGTTGCTCCATCCTGCTATCTCCCAGGATATATTTTTTCACTAACCTCCTTCCAAACAAATAGCGCTGTGTTTCTCCTATCCTTCCAGAATTATTTGTTTTGTTGTTTGGTTTCCTTACTTTTTCCTGCCAATATTTTGTTCACTGGGGAACTGAGTGTTTGGCATTTACATTCTTTCTTTCACAAATTTGGCACAAATTGTGCATGCCAAGTATACAACTCTACAACATGATGCAATCGCATATTGCACATTCAGATGAAGTTGCAGGAGTGCGTGTTAAAGTATGGAACATGACTATTCCTCTCTTATATCTCTGCTTATGCAGTTTGAGCCAGTTAGTCCGATGGTTGGGACTGAAGGCTGAAGAATTAGGAGTTGAAATATACCCAGGGTTTGCAGCTAGTGAGGTAAATATGTTTTGCAAGAAGGATCATTACTGTGAGTCCTTATGCAATGCGTTTTTCTTATTCACCCTTTCCTTTCAGATACTTTATGATGAAACTGACAAGGTTGTTGGCATCGCAACAAATGACATGGGAGTAGCTAAAGATGGCTCTAAGAAAGACAATTTTCAATCTGGTGTAGAACTTAAGGGTAAAGTTCATAAATTAGTTATTTTACAGCATATGGAATGGAAAAAGCTGCACTCCTTTTGTGGATTTTAAATGGGGATACTTTGTAAATCGGAACAGCCATCTTCCGATAGCTTGTATTTTGCATGTAACAAAAGTTGATGGCAGATATTCATATTTTTCTCTCCCCTTTGTAATCCATGGCCCATCTTATAAACCAAGAACTGAACATATCTGGATCACTCTTTTGTAAGTGTGCATAGGAGGTTTATTGTCTAATTAATTTGCAGATGTTTAGCGTATTCGTCATGTAACTCTTGAAAATTGTTTCTATCACAATGGAGAAGATTTAACGGTGAACGTTTCTAGACAAGGATAGGAATGTAGGGTTGGAGTGATAACAGGATACATGTATCAGCAAGAATGTAAGAACAGAAAAATAATTTAATAACTTGTACTGAAAAACATTGTTTCTGCTTACTAAGCATATCCAATCGAGTTACTTTTGGGTCAATGCAGGACGGGCCATACTCTTTGCTGAAGGCTGTCGAGGATCTCTATCCGAGGTTTGTAGGAGTCAACTATATAGTTATTGAGCCCATTGTGCTGGCAACCATTTACATTTTAGTTGCAGATTCATGTGAAATTTTTTATTCTACAGGAATTGATCAGCAAATATAACTTACGGGAGAAAGGACAAGGACAGCATCAGACGTATGCTTTAGGAATTAAAGAGGTATCAGCTTTTTTGCATGAAGTAACTGTCGCGTGTTCCTGCTAATCTTTGAGCATGAAGGATAAGGGCATACGATCAATAAATCCATGGTGTTTCAAATGCAGTTAAGAACCATATTGATTTTTCAAACAGTAGTTAATATTTTACAAAATATGGAATATTTTTGGCAGGTAGACAGGAAATAATAGTATTACTATCAGGAAGGACAAAACATACTAGTATTTCCTATCTAAGTGCTAAATCTTCCTGTCAAAGAGGGTTTGGCATGGGAGTGGCAATTGCACTCACAGGTCACAGGTTCAAATTCCCTCAGCGACATTACCTATCCAAAAAAAGGGCCAAATCTTCCATATTTTGTGAAGTAAATACTTTTTTGAAAAACAAAATCGTATTTTTGTATATTCCACTTCCCTTGGACATATACTGGTTCGGCAAGCTTGATTTTTGTAGGATGGAAATCGAACTGTGCTAAAATCTCAAATCATTATTTTCCAGGTTTGGGAAATTAGTGAAGAGAAGCATCAAGCTGGCTCAGTTCTTCACACAGTTGGTTGGCCACTGGACTCTAAGACCTATGGGGGATCTTTCCTGTATCATATGAAAGATAGACAGGTATCTCTCCTTAATCCATGCATTTCCTTGTCACATTTACATTTGATTTTCAAACTCATTTTTTGGTATAATTAATCAACAAATGGAATTTTTTTGTTTTTTGCAATGATTAACCGGGATATCATAGGAGTTAACTTTTAAGATACTTTTTTTTTACTCCCTTGCTTTCTTAGCTACTATTATTACGCGAAACCGAAACCTCATGGAAGGTTGTATTTTGCAATCCATATTTTTAGGATTGGGCATTCAGCCTGTCGTTATGTAGCCTTTGCTCATAAGATTCTAATGAATCAAGCAAACCCAGTAGGCTATGATATATAATGAGTTTCTTTCAATAGTTCTACCTGGCATATAGTTGTCTGTGATGTTTCTTTCAAAAGCATTAACTTTATTTTAGTCTGTTGTGCCTTTTGCTCGCAGGTGGCGATTGGATTAGTTGTTGCTTTAAATTATCAAAATCCTTTCCTTAATCCTTATGAAGAGTTCCAGGTAAATTTGGTTTCCCTAGTACTTTATTTATTGGTCTTTAGGTTATGGGGGATACTACTAACTTTAAGTTGATCAAATGTGTTAGTAAATAAAAAAATGTGTTTGTAAATAGATTTTGGGTTGACAGCTGCTGACATTGTTGTCACTCATCATTTTGCTCTTTGTTAGAAACTTAAGCATCATCCTGCCATCAGACCTATTCTTGAAGGCTCTACAGTACTTGAATACGGTGCTCGTACTTTGAATGAAGGGGGGTATCAGGTGAATCAATAACCTTCCTTTCTCCCACAGTTTAAGTGACAATCTTATGGTGACAGAGAGGAGAAACATGCAGATGTGATATTCGGTTATTTTATAGATATGCTGATTTTTTTTAGTTGATGTAAAATGAATGTGATGATAGTTAAATTTCAGTCTATACCATACCCAGTTTTCCCCGGTGGAGCAATTATCGGATGTTCAGCTGGCTTCCTGAATGTACCAAAAATCAAAGGATCACACACTGCAATGAAATCAGGTATCCGCTAGTCATTTGAGTTCCCTGATGAACTTATACTAGAGCTTAACGAACCCGTCAGTTTGTAGCTGTTGCAACAAACTAATGTCAAGGATTCATTAGTGGAAATACTGCATTTTCAGTTAAAAGAAGACGAATTTAGAAGCTGACACATTTAGTTCCTCCATTTCAGGAATGCTTGCAGCAGAATCAGTATACCACTCACTGCATGAAGGCTCACCATTGGACAACTTTTGGGACAGGTTAAGAAATTCATGGATATGGAAAGAACTTAAGGATGCAAGAAATTATCGTCCAGTAAGCATTGCTCTAATAATGTTTTCCTCCGCTAAAGTTGCTTAGTGTTGTTAAATGTGGCCTTATTATTATTAATTTGTTTTTTTTAAACAGAAGTGTTATTCATAGAATTAAATTACTTAGCTTTAACTAATGAAAGCACCTAAAGTATTAGTCTAGAAAAATGCTTCCCCAGCCGTTTTCATATTGGCCAAGTAATCCGCACTAGCCTGCTCATTGTATGCTTTCGGAGAATTTGTTCAATCTTTTTATTGGTTAATTGACACCTCTGAACTCTACTTCGATGGATCCATTAAAACATGTACAAAATTTATGACTCTGACTTCCTCTAGTAACAAGTCTCCTATATTACAGGCATTTGAGTATGGTCTCTTTCCTGGTTTGGCGCTCAGTGGTTTAGAGCAGTAAGATTAATTTTTAATAAACTGGGATTTGTTTTTGCCGGCTTTGATTGCTAACGGATTCATGTTGCCTTCCCCAGTTACATAATGAGGGGAAAATCTCCATGGACTCTGAATCATGGAAAACCCGATCATGAGATGATAGAGGTAAACATTGCATTCGAGATGTCATATATACGTCGGAGTGGATTCTCTAATTTTAGTTTCTATTCCTATCAAATATGCAGGTTGGTAGTGATGATAGAATCAACTATGGGATTATTATTTTATGGGCCTTGTAGATAAATAGGTGATAAAAAATGATGCATTTCTACGGCATACCAACTTCCAGTTAATAAAAACCAACGAAAACATTATGTAGAATTTTACCGAGAACCCGAGTTTTAACTTTCCAATATATCATGTGAACTTTCCGGAGTTGCATGCTATGGTCAGGCAAGCTTTTGGGCTTTTTGTGTTTAATCATTTATGTTGCTTTATATCTGTTGAGAACTATGATCCTCTTGAGCAGATTCATCATCTTATGGCTTGAGTAAAATTGTCGTTAAGTGTGATTCTTCCTGCGTAACAATTACAGGAAGCGAAATCATGCCGTCCTATCGAGTACCCAAAGCCTGATGGAATTGTATCATTTGATGTGCCAACCTCTTTGTATAGGTATGCTCTCTTTCAAACTTCAAACTGCATCTTATCTGAATTGCATTTCTATTTCTTTGGGCTCTTGACACGCATTAGGTTTTTTTAAGATCTTTTGAAGTGCATTTAATTATATGAAGGGCTAATAAACTCGATGATGATACATTACAATGTTATTAGTTAGGAGGTGTTTAGATGTGCCTTTTGTCTTAGAAATTACCTTTAATTTTAGAAGAAAACTCTCTACTTTGTACAACAACATGCATAAACTTGAAGTTATTAATAGTGGGTCTCCACTTACTTCTCATAACTCAAATCCTCAACCTATTTGATCAAAGATGAAGCGACTTACCAACTAAGCTGCACTTCGTTGTGGTCGAGGGCATAGTTAAACCAACATTATTCCATCGCCATTCACATTCTTTTCTATTCTCTGTTAGGAGCAATACAAATCACGATCATGACCAACCAGCTCACCTTCGCCTGAAGGATCCGAAAACTCCTGAACTTGTCAACTTGCCCATTTATGCTGGACCGGAATCAAGATATTGCCCAGCACGGGTTTATGAGTGAGTATTGCTTGTAATGAAACTATATCTAGTTTGCTGCAGTAATTACAAACTTTTTTTTCATGTACATCCACGCACAAATTATAGGTACGTAGCTGATAAGAATGGCCATCTAAAGCTCCAGATCAATGCTCAAAATTGTCTGCATTGCAAGGTACTAGGGTAACACTTTCGTATCGGTTACTAATTTCCACAATAACAAGCTCACACTATTGAAAGTTCTTTTCGTGTAAAACTCTCTTGTTTTCCCTTGCGAACATCCTTCTACTCTGGAGTTTTTCCATATATATGTGACGGAAATTGCTCCATGTGTGTGTTATATTCTGCAGGCCTGTGATATCAAGGACCCGAAGCAGAACATAAAGTGGACGGTGCCGGAAGGCGGCGGCGGACCTGGATACACAGTCATGTAGAGGACTGCATTTTGTCGGGTCTCTGTACGAAAATCGGAGGCTCGACTAGTATAAAAAAGTTGAATAAGATGATCAAAGAGTCTTCTGACTGAGACAGACATATGTAGCATTGTCTACTAAATCTAAAGTTTGAACTTCATATAATAAGTTCTTGAATGAAAAGAACTTTTCCAATTTTCTTCTTTTCCAAAGTAAGTTCAATTACTATTGGCAGTTAGGCTCACCACCTCTAAACGGGTGGTAGGCAGCGTTCGTGCAGGGCAAAGGCGACTATCTAGTGGTTATGCGGGCTGGGCAATTGTGAACAGAGCTATTGAAAGAACATTCCCTATTTTATTCAGGCACGGGGACCTGCCGTCGCAGGTAATGAGCGAGATCCAATCTAGAGCAAAATATAGTTGCTGCAATATTTTGTTAAAACACAATCCATTCCATTGTACCCCCTTACAGTCTTAATATTGACATACCAAAAAAGGGATCATCTTGCTTAGGGTAAAGAATATAGAACATCACAGCAGTGAGAAGAACCTGACGTATTATAGGGTGTAAGTTGGACAAATGACCTTAGCAAGTTAATTTGCCAAAAGAACAAAAAAAAAAGTTAAAACTAAAAACAAAGGAAAAATCACCTACTGACTGAAATCATGCTCTGTAGTTTACCTAAGTAGACTAACCAAAAAGTTACTGAACCATAGAGCTGGCACTGAGTTCGGCTTCGGAGTATACAATCCTACAACATCCCGTATGCATGCCGCTTCCCGAGTCTAATCTAATCCTTGGATGACGCATCATGAGGAAGGTCTCTCCGAATGGGGGATGGCACGGGACTTCTGTGGTTTGCGTCCCCAGACTGCTGCAGCTGCAGTTCTTGATGCTGCTGCATTGAGGATTGTGGCTGCTGGTGCTGCAGCTGTTGTTGCTGGAACTGGTGGAACTGTTGCTGTTGAAACTGTTGCTGCTGTTGTTTCTGGGAATGTATTTGGAGTTGTTGCAGTTGTTGGGCCGTCAATAATGTATGCAGCGCGTGGTTGTTGTTGAAGTATTGCTGCTGATTAGCTCCATAGGACGCCGGAAAATTCATCATAGCTCCATTATTAGACATTGGTTGACCTGTCAGCACCTTCAGATGATGGATCTCTTCTTTCAATGCATCGTTCAATGCTGTATTTGGAAAGCGAAAAACATCAGTCTGAACCTTAGAATGGATATGATCAAAGGAAAACTACCCAATACTATCCACTCAAAATATTTATTGTGGGTCTCCACTTACTCCCTCATCCCTCATGACTCGATGCACTTCGTTGTCACATAATCATGGTGTTAACTCCTATTGGTGCAAGGTGAAACATCTTACTAACTAAAATGCACTTCGTTGTCACATAATCATGGTGTTAACTCATGACTGAGCTACTTTATTGATCACTTAAGCTTTACCGATTAGCAACTATTAGTCCTGTGTTGCATGTTTAAGTGTTTCCGATTTATTTAGCATCAAAATACTAGAATGTCAGCAAGCATCGAATTGATAAAAAGAAGTCAGTGAGAGGTTTTACCATCCTGCAAATTTACTTGTTGTTCCATCGTCTGTAGTCGTAGTTTGAGTTCACTATTCTCAGTCGTAAGACCATTGGTGTCTCTCTGCCCAAAAAAAGAAACGATTGAAGTTTACCATTAAGTAGCCAGCAAAAATAATTAGTACCAAGTTTCAGAAGATGGAGAGAGAAATGTGTCTCCGTCTCGTGAATGCGGCGAAAGAAATAGTGAATGAACTTAAAATAGTTTAATTTCCTTGTTTTGGCGAGCCTATACTTCAAAAAGTGAACAAAGTTAGCCGTTCCGATACGTTGGAAATGGGGATTCTAGTATGAGCACCAAATGTATATATAATTCTGGCCATCCTATGAATGAACACAATAATTCCGAAAACGATTACTCTTCAAGCTCTTTTTCTATTACTTAATTTCATAGATGGAGCAACACCGTAACGTGCAGTGTGTCCAAAGTATACATGCATGTGGGTGAGGGTGGTGTACAGATGAAACAATGCCCTTTAATTCTTCTCTGAGGGTATAATGATTAATCTTGACAGAAGCCCGTAACCATAATCAGCCAATGTAATAAAGAACGTTAAATCACCTGCAGTAAGGTCAACTGAGCAGATAAAGAAGTTGCTTCGGTTTGCAGTGTTTGAACTTTTCTTTCAAGCTCAGCTATGTACCTCATCTTCCTTTCCTTCGACCTAGCTGCCGATTGCCTATTTGCCCAAATCCTGTCTCAAGATAGATAAGACGTAAGTGGCAGAAGAAAATTAAAGTGATAATGAATTCCCAATGTCAAGAATCAAGCATATGCTACAATAAAGATTTGACGAAATTAAAACGAGAGAAGAAAGCGCAATACCTGGAGAAAACGAACATATATAATTTAATGGAGGTGTAAATATGTGGGCTAGCAGATCTGCCCTAGTTTTAGGAGCACATATCAATTGTTCAATCTTGATATCAATTGTTACTTCGGAGAAAAGATTGGTTTGTCGGGAAAAAGAAGAAAGAGAACCTACAAGATCTTGAAAGCAGAGACGCTAATTCGTTAACTACAACTGGGCACATCTAAATTGGGATAAGCACCAGGTAGAAGGTTCATATATTCTCATAGAGAATTACTTCAAAAATTTATGATGCCAGTCCAAGTTGTAGAGACATAACATAGGCAAGATAGAGGTCACGGTTTACGAGTACTAAATCGCTGAAATATAGAACGAAAAACCCTATTAATTGAGGAGGGCTCCGAATGAGAAGTCAAACAGGTACCCAAAGTTTTTGTATCCGCCGAGTCTGGTAAAGCCAGGAATGTAAACAAACAAACATGGCTATGCCAATATAAGACTCCCATCATCATGTAGGAAATCACAAATAAGGTAAGACAACAGGATAAATACATAGGTTTTAATTTCCATAAATATCATTAATAACTTCCCAATCCTATAGTCCCCTCCAAAAACGCAGATTTGAAACACATAAATACCAGGATGCAGAATGCTACACAATTTCAATGATGGAATACAGCAAATACGAATCAAATGCATTTGATCAATGAAATGACAACATTATGAGAAATGCAAAACAGGCTCATGGAAATTATTCTAAGCAAGCATGGAAACAGTACCTCTTAGCACGCTTTGGATCAATAAGAGCAAGCTCAGCAAGTTTAGCAGCAGACATCGCTTTCTTGGCATCAGCTGTCGATTGATCTTCGGAACCTGACATGAGCATCTCTGGTTTGATACTAGTTGAGCCATCCATTGATTGGCTATGTTGATGTCTAATTCTAGGTTTATCACTAAAAGATGGAAGCATATTTTCAGCAGAACGATTGACTAATGCAGTAGCAGATGAAGAGCCTGGCTCTGCTGTCATCGAAGCAGAAGTTTCACCAACACTAAATGCAGAAGTCGCAGATGTAGAATTCACTTTATCCATATCGAGATACATAGACAGTAAATCCTCTTCCGTTTCATCAGAAAAGGAAGGTCCATCAATTCCACCAACAACCCCTAGATCACTGTCAAAGCTAATGTCATCCGGCAGGGTAATAACCTCAGAGCGAGCACGTCGGTGGCACATATTCTTGGGTGGGTTGTCAGGCATCTGGCTGATATCATGACTGAATTGGCTCGAGTTGCCAGACGTACCATGACCAAATGGGGGTAAATTTGACGATCCCAATTGCTCAGGCTTCATGGAAAAACTACTACCAGGAGTCGTCGAGAAGAGAGAGTTCCTCCCTGAAGGTGGTAACAAACTACCACTCCCATGGTGAGCCTTGTCCTTATCCATCAATCAAAATCCTCAAACACCAAATTTGCCTAGACACAATGCTTTTACTTCTGCGGTCAACCTAACATGGTACAAAGAGGTTAGTGTCAGTTCCAGTTAATAATAGCCACGAAACTTGTATTCCAATCAATTCCATAAAGAAAGGTAAAGGTAATCTGCAAAAAATAAAGGAAGAAGAATCCGATTATAATGTATGAGGGAATATATTTAATCAACCACGCGTGATTCAAACCCTAGGAAATAATTCCCAGAAAGAAGCTATCGCCGCTATGAAATTAAAGAATGACCCGGAAGTATAACTTTGGAAGCTCCACAAAGATCTGATAATTCAATGAGCCCCAGGCAGAGAAATGATTGTGAAAAACAGTAAAAACTTCCTAAAACATCCATGATTTCAAAATCCGAAACGGAGTAATACAAATCACCGAAAGAAGAACCCCGACAAACAACGCGGAAACCGGAATGCAGAAAAAATAAAACAAAAGAACCCAAATCGAAAATGCTTACAAAGCAGAAAATCCTCAATTATCTTCTAATCCTGTTTTTGTCCTCCCTTTCTCCAACCCCCGGTGGTTCGACTTCAGATCTCCAAGAAGAATAATTGCGAGGAAAAAAGAAAAGAAAATGCAAAACAGCGTCTTATCACATGCCCAGATAGAAACAGACAAATCACATCCTGCACATGGCCAGGAAAAGCTTCAAGAACGAACAAGAATCTCTCTCGATATATATATCTATCTATCTATCAACACTAACACAAGCAGCACAGAAGATGGATGGTATATTTCAGTGTGTAACAAAATGTGTGTGGGACTTCATAAATAATTGGAAGTGACGTGCAGATATGGAAAGTTCACAACGATACGCCGTAGTGAAGGAAAAAAACAGTATACCGTATACGGACCATTGGACCGAAGAGAAATGGACCGTCCGATCAATTTTAGATAAGATAATTTTTAACGGATTGGATTGAATCTGGTGAATACTTATTTATTCACCGGCCAATTTCAAGGCCAATTGTCGATATCTTGTTCCAATTAGAATCGGGTTAAATGGCTCTGATCCAGTATGCATGTTGAACATTTACCCCATTGCTAACACCACGAAAAAGATAGATATGAGTCGGCCTTATTTGTAAAAATTTTGGGTCGAGCCGAACGAGCACATATAAAAATGGGTAGGCTTTTGGCGTACCAAGTTATGTTTAGTTTCCTGACCTAGATGACCGGCCACATGTGCCCTTTTTTCATTTATTAATAATATTTATGAAATTAATCAAATTTAAGAGTAAAATGTAATTTATTACTTTGTGGTTTGTGGTAGAGTCATTTCACCTCTTTCTAGTTTAAAAATTTATAATTTACCCCCCTATAATTTTAAAAAAAATCAATGCGCCCCCATTAATTTATTTTAATTAAAATTAAAATTAAAAGATTAAAATACACTTAATTTAAAAAAATAAAAATTATTTTATTCTTAAATATCATTTATTATTTTTTTAAATTAATATAAACTACTAAAATATTAAAAAAATTAATATAAAAACATAAAACATAAAAAAAATGTGCAAATATAAAAAATAATAAAAAGACTTTAAAAATCAATACAAAAATAGAAAAAACAATTACAATTTTATAAAATTAAAAAAAAAATAAAAAGAGAAAAATTTCATAAAAATTTGAAAAAAAATCAGTTATAAAATTAATAAAATCGTAAAAATTTAAAAAAATAAAAATATAATTTTTGTAGAGTTTTTAAAAATTTTTAAGTTATATATAAAAAATATTACAAAATTTAATTTTTATACAATATTTAAAATATTGTATTTCAAAATATTTTTAAGAAAAGTATATACAGTATATTTGGGTTGTATTTATTATTGTTTTAATTTTTAAAAAAAATAATTGTGATTGTGTGTAGGGCTGTCCAATCGGTCCGCCGTAGGACTGGTACCGGTACCGGTTAATACGTGGTACACATTTTGGGCACCGGTACCACACCGGTAGAGGGTCGGTACCGGTACCCAACCGGTACCGGTCTCCCGGTACCAGGGTGTTTTAGACCGGTATAGGTACCGGAGGCATATCCGGTACCGGTATTGTCGGTATCGGTATGGAACCAGTACTGATAGTATGTGCCTTATTTTGCCACATTTTGCCACATACTGTCGGTATTGGTACTGTCGATATCGGTACTGTCGGTATCGGTACTGTCGGTATCGGTACTGTCGGTACCGGTATCGACAGTATGTGGCAAAATTTGCCACATTTTTGTCCAAGTTGAATTGAGTGACTTGAGTCTTAACTCTTGTGTCCCTCTAACCCTGTTACGAATACGATATCAAGATTATTAACGACCGAATCAATGAAAGTTACGATACGATATCAACAAACGAATCAATAAAGTTACGATACGATATCAACGAACGAATCAACTAAAGTTACGATATCAACGAATGAATCAATGAAAGTTATGATACGAGATCACGAGTTCAACAAGTACGAACCACAAAGTTCGAAACCACAAGTCCGAAACCACAAGTTCAACAACAAGTCCGAAACTACAAGTTCAACAACAACAAGTCCGAAACCACAAGTTCAACAAGTCCGAAACCACAAGTTCAAGTTCAACAAGTCCGAAACCATAAGTTAAACAAGTCCATA
>JAOYMZ010000001.1:1858839-1876352 GCA_025802335.1 Pinguicula primuliflora
GGTATCGAGGATGATTGATTCCCTCCAATAAACGTGATGAACGCAGCTTGTCATGGCTAATTATTGAATAAAAGTCTGGAGTTATCTCAAATTTTTTGGGAATGTTACAATCTTGGTCATCCAAAAAATTACACTATTTTATATTTACAATAAAAAAACTTAAAATTGTCACTCATTTCCTATCCTAATTGCAAACGTTGAACAGAACACGAACAGATGGTCGAAGGAGAATCGAGAAACAAAATTTTTTGTCTTCTTAGAGTTGGAACTTGGTGCAAAGTTGAAAATAAGATTTGCTTCACAATTTCAAGTTGTTTTCCTCTTCAAATGTGATACGGTGCAGTATTGCGTTGTCGCTGTTTTATTTTATAACATTGCATACTATCGTATCTGAAATCCAATCCGACCCGATCCGAAGTCCGAATCCAAAATCCGATTAAAATAATCTGATTTTAAATGAATTGGATATGATTATTGTTTTTCATAATCCGAATTCAAAAAAGTCCAAAAAAAATATCCAAATCCGATCGATTTGCAATCCTATCCGTATATATTGTATTAACATCCAAAATATTGTTAATGCAGATTGAGTGGGAAAACACGTTTTTGTTGTGAAAATGCATTTTTTGTTCTTCCTGATATAAGGGAGAGAGTGCTTCTGAGGGTTTGTTTAATTTTTTTTAATAATATATTATTGCATATATTATTATTTTAATAAATTCTTCTATTTCTCCAACCTTCGTATATAATTTGAAATATCCGTTAAATCGTTTATCATTTGTCGAAACGGAGAACCCCATAATTATCAGTGTGTCATGTGCTTCAATTTGACATGCAACATCATATAGTTTCGTTGTATTTATTATTTAATTATTTTTTATTTGGTAGCCGTCTAACTATAGTAACTCGAAAATCGTTAAAAAAATGAGTTTCAGTAATCGGTATAGATTATGATTTCAGCGACTTCGCCGCCATAAAAAATAAAACTCTATTAAATAATTATCTTAAGAGCAACAAACTTAACCCTATCCTTAAATGGTGTGTTACGAGTGCTAAAATAAAAATTTTGGAATTATCATATCAAAGTCATAGATTCTGATCCGGCGGCTTCGCCACCAAAAAAACTAAAACCCTATTAAATAAGCATTTTAAGAGTAATAAACTTAACATTTGCCTTAAAAAGTATGTTACAAATGCTAAATTGTTATTAGGTAATTGATATTAAGTTCTTTAAAACAGGTCTCAAAGTTTAGCTTAAAACCCTGCTTAACTCTGTCCATCGATTTATCTATTGACTCTCAATCCGGATGCATTGAATATTGTTCATCTTCCTTCTACCTTGCACTTTCCTATGAAAGAAGGTAGTATTTGAGTCGTCTAATGCGAACCATTCGATTCTTGACTTTTTTTTTTTTTCGATTCTTGACTTTTGACACCAATAGCTTTCTTGTTTTAACTCAATCTTTCTGATTTGCTCCCCTCTGCAGGGGGGATTTCACTGTTCTCTTTAGCGTATTTTTCAAGATGGCACATCTACTTATTGAGCTTATGAAGTTCGCGGGTGAGCATCTCCTCCCTCTTGGCATTTGGATGCGAAATCGTTTGGGGTATTTTTGGCAATGTTGGATAGAGCGACTAGGTGTGCGGTTTTGGAGGCAAAGGCGGTTACAAAGGTAATGATGACTCAGAAGTCGATGAATGAAACAACAATAAAAGTACAAGCGATCACGATAAGGATGATAATTGAATCGGCTAAGACTGCAATGACGACTTCCATAATTTGAACTTTAAATGTGAAGGTAGTAGAAACATTTCGTATTATATAACAATTGCTAAACAAATACTAAGTTTTTTCTGCCGGAAATGATAAAGTAAAAAGTTTTTGCACGGTTGATGTGATAGAAGCAGTATTTGAGAAAGCGTTGGGCAGTCCTTAGGCGGTCAGGGTTCATTTAGCCTCTAAGCAGTTTAGGTGCCCGCTTAATCGCTCCTAAGCGAGTACTTAGGCGGTATTCAGGCTGAGCAGAGGACGATTGCCCAGTACCTAGGCGGGCTAGACGACTTACTTCTCGAACAGAGGATAGAAGGCATTAAAATAATTTAATATTTTATTTTATTTATTTATTTCTTTCTTTTAATATCTACAATAAAACTAAAAATAATGCTACTTGTAGGATCCTATTTTTTAAATGTGGTAAAAATCACAACTAACCAATAAAAAAATCACACATCACCCCCAATAACCTAAATACATATTTTTGGATGTCAATTCTTCCATATACTCATTCTGAAGGAAACCTAAATTTTTTCTCGGTACTCCGAAGATCCATGGATTATACATGGCGTCCTTCGCAGCCTGCCGGAAATTTCTGCCCGGTTTGCTCGAGTTCTCATTTTCCATTCTGCCCTCCTCCTACGGCGCAATACTTTAGGCCTCGGCCTCCGCAGAAACAATTCTTTACGAGTTCTCACCCACTGACTCCTCCACATCCGCTGTATATGCAACCTCCTCCACATCCGCTGTGCATGCAACCTCCACCACCTCCGCAGCTGCCGTTCGATCCCATCGTCCACCAGCAAGGAGGTCCCCCTGTTAATCATTACCGACAGCCGGCGGCACATATCCCTGCTCCACCGTGGACGAGCATCCCGAGTTCATCTTCTGATTACTATGGGAATTTCAATCATGTGCCGGATAGTGATGGCAGTGGTCAGTTCGGTGTCAAGCGAATGCGAGTTGAGGTATTTCCCGATGATGAGAGGAGATTGAAGCTGATACGCGATCATGGAGCTTCCGGTTATGGCTTCGATAGCAATTACGATGGAGGATACAGGTCTGTCGATAATTACTTTGAACCTAGAAGGTTTGGTGACGGTAGTTCAATTGACAGTGTTGGCGATAGGCAAATAGCTCCGCATCATAATGCTACTAATGAGACTCTGGCTTTTAGCTGTTCAACTTATTCGGATCAGAAGAGTAAATTTCCTTTAGGGAACCTGGAGCTGAGCAGTCAGGTACTGCAATCCAATGAAACAAAAAAGATACCTAATTCAGGCAACTCCGGCTTGCAAAATCAGAGCTTTAATGCATATCCTGGGAAGAGTTCCCCGGGGTTTAAGGGGCAACTTTCACTTTCAGCTTCTCCAGTACAGACACTTCCTGAAGAATCTCCAAGATTTTGTTTTCCAAATTCTATTGTTTCATCTTCTACATCTACTCCGAGCTCCTTGTTTCCTTTTCAGCTTGATTCTACCTTCTATTCGCATTCCTCACATACCGTTGTTTCTGATGCTAATGCATCAGATCCAACTCATTACTCAAGTAATGCAAGTTCCTGCTCTAGTGGTTTTCATCCAAAGGTATGTACTTAGTTTTACCTGCTAATCTTCAGTTTTTGACGAGATGAACGTAAGAGCGTCTACATCCTATTCGTGATTCTTACTACTTAACTTGAAAATTACATGGATTAAAGTTGCAGCATAGCCTCTTTTGTCAGAACAACAACTAATATTTTCAAGCTACTGGACTCAACCCTTGAATTACTAATTCCATTTTTGATATTCCACATGTAGTTCCTATTAAAAATAAAATGTATCTTGTTGAGGAAGTTGCATTTTGTTATCATTTTCTTGTTGTGACAATCGTAACTTCATTGATTCTTTTCATTTAATGATCTCTTAATTTGGTCGTTATGGTTTATTTTTGAGGTCTTCCATCAGTTTATGGACAATTTCATCATGGTTGAATCAGGACCATTTAATTTCTCAGCTGTGGCATTTTTAATACTTCTACTTTCAGGAGATTCAAGGCCATAAACTAATTTCTGACAAGACGTTTAGCAGTAAAACTGAGACATTTCATCCTCGGCACCCCTCACAAGAAAAGCCAAAAGTTATCGATGCCTCTTACATAATGAAGCATCCCTATCGTGCTAACCGACCAGGCCATATTGCTATAATACTGCGAGGACTTCCAGGTTCTTATCTTGATATCCTGATATTATTGGTGAACATGTCTCGTTTTTTGCGTAGTTCACAAGACTTACTTGAATTTTCGTGTCTAAATTTTTTTCATCATCCGTTGCAACATGAATGATGTTTGAAAAAGCTCTCAGAGGAATTTCCGAATAGTGATTGCATTCTGGTTTTACTTGCTTTTGCAACTTAGTTGACCAGATTGGACCATCGATTACAGTCCATGTCATTTGATTATTACATATTCGTTACTGATTGCAAGTCAAGAATCTCATAGTCATAACTGATATGCTGTACAATGCTTAAATAACTGACAAGAAAGGAATTATAATTGATGAAAAGTCCGTCAAGATTTTAGTTCTTTTATTTTGGCAAATCGTCCAAGAATTTTTTTTGATTAAGTAGTCCATGAGTTTAGTTCAAGTTCATTATATAATGAATTATATACCACTAGTCATTGCTTGCGTTGGAACTAGAGGATTTGATCTCACGCTTTTCACTAATGTAATATGCATGTTAACTGTTTGATCTTTGGGTTCCATCCTTTGAAAGGGTTTCATATCCTTTTTTAACTGCATTCTGTGTGATTTGAAAGGGTTCCATGGGCCTTCTAAATTCTTTTTACAATTTGAATGACGACCATCCTGGCATGCTATTTGACTAGACAACAATGCAATTGGGCTATTGTTGAGTAAATTTATTCTGATTATTACATCACTTCATACTTACTCCGTTCACATCCAGGTTTATGATTCCATTCACCACACTGATTTCAGTTATTACCATCTTATTTTACTTTAGTTGGGGGCCTATTCTAATTATATCCTTAATTCATTAAGTGAATAATACTTTTTTTAATTTCTTAATATTTCGGCCTAATACATTTAGGAAGTGGGAAGAGCTACTTGGCTAAATTTTTGCGCGACCTTGAGGTTGAAAATGGTGGTACTGCTCCACGGATCCATTCTATGGATGAATATTTCACGACGGAGGTTGAAAAGGTGCATAATATGTTTTTCTATTTATTTATTCTTATTTCTGGTATCTTTTTAATTCCTTATGCACCAAGTAAGATTCAAAATCAAATATAAATGTTTCCTTTCAAATTTACAGGTCGAAATGGTTGAGGATTCAAGGTCTTCTGGTAGAATTAAAGGGAAAAAAGTAGTTAAAAAGAATGTCATGGAGTACTTTTATGAACCTGAGATGGAAGAGGTGACTGAACAAGTTTGACTTTGTGCAACATGCATCTTTCCTGCATTGTTTACAATTTTATGACATGGATGCGACTTTCTCCTTAAATGACTAATTAATAAGCTGTCAGCTGTAAATATTGTACTAGCCGCTGATTGATATGAAATAATCCCTCGATGTAAAAGAGGATTCTTATTCTGCTGCTTATTCTGGCATGCTATGTATTTTTTCTTCTATTTACTTGCATGATCATGTAATTTCTGGGTAGCGTCCAGTAAAATTGTGTAGAAGTTAATGTGAAACGTATCGAACTTCAAATTGCATTATAAGTGTTTTTTTTCCAACACTTTTTTTCCCAACACTTAAATCACATTGTAAAGGAGAACAATGCAATGTAGATTGCATGATTTTTGCATTTGTTTCCTAATATATAGGTTTATTGTTGACATGATGAAATGAAATCTTAAGAATGCCAAACAGGCAGAAAGATAAAACTCAGATTATTCTTATCACAAGCACAAGTTTCTAAAACTTTTGTAGTTGATATGAATAACTTTGCACTTAATAATTATGCTAATACTTCACTTGTTCTTTTTGTAAATATCTTCCTCAACTTTGATTGAAGGATAGCTTTTAATTACTTGTTCATCATGTCTCTTTGAAAACTTAATTGCCCAAGAGGAAAACAAACAGAAGTTTGAGCATTAAACTTACTTTGTTCTGGTCTATTTTCCAAGGAACGATCAAGTATTGGTTTAGTAGCATGTTGCTATTCTGATGGCCTGGATTCTCTTATTCGACCCATTTTGAATTAAACCCTTAGTCTGATTACTGTTGGCTGATATAGATTTTATATCATTCTTTGACTGTCATCCTACTTATTTCAGACTTACAGGTCAAGCATGCTGAGGGCATTTAAAAAGACCCTTGACGAGGGGGCCTTCCCGTTCATAATTGGTATGCATTTCTGAGTGAAAACCAGTGTACGAGAAGTCGGAAGTCGGGTCGGCCCCCGGCTGCCCACCGACTTGGCCGACTAGTCGGCCGACAACCCCCCCCCAAAATTGGCCCGGAGTTAAAAAAAAGTCGCCCGTGTTCTAGAAGTCGGCCTATTAATCGGTCAGGTCGGCCGACTAATCAGTCAGGACGGCCGACTAATCGGCCGACTTCTAGAACACTGCATTTTTGGTACACGGGCCGATTTATCCGACCGAACAGGCCCAGTTCGGTTCGCCAACTAGAAATTGGCCGACTAGTCGACTAGTCGGCCGATTTCTAGAACACGGGTGAAAACAAAATTAAATCTTCAATATTTTGATGAATTCTGTTTTGAAACTTGGTTGACACTATGATCCATGCTTTCTGAATAAAGTGCTTGGCATATGTGCATCGTTGATTTATTTATTTCTTTGAGATGCAATGATATGTGGTTCATTTGGAAGCTTTTATTTTTTGGTTTTCTTCTGTGATTTTCTGTTGGTGCACCTTCTCTGTGTAATCGATCATATTATTTTAACATGTTTGGTGTTGCTACCTTTTGGGCTGGGGGTAGCATTTCTTAGGTGGGCAATGATGTGTCTCTTCGAATTTTGTTCCAAGCTCTTCATAGGCAATATATAATCGAAAGTGCACTAAATAAAGTTGGAATGGATAATTATTTTATGAATTAAGTCATGTGCAATCCAATTGCACTGCCTTCAGTTCGACTAACCCCGGATGCAGTTTGAACGGCTATTAACCTATTTCTTGCTGGTCTTTGTGGCTCATCTTAGTGGATGACCGCAATCTGCGGGTAGCTGATTTTGCTCAGTTTTGGGCAACTGCAAAGGTATACCCTCGATTCTCTCTTTAAGGCTTGATGCCAACGTGTATTTCTGCTCTCTTATGCAGGAGAAACTTTTTGCAGTATTTTCACGCATAGCTTCCCCTTATTCACTTCATTTTTTTTCACTTCTTCCTTCATAGTTCTGCGCATGCTTTTGATTTCATTGAGGATGTATTGTACTTTTGTCCAAACCTTCTTCCTTTACAAATAGCAAAGAAAATTGATTAGCGTGCTCATCTTTTTTATGACGGAAAACTTGTATTAAAAACTTTGTATCAATAGTCCCAATTTTAATTTTCTGGTAACTTTTTTTTTTCTTTCGGGACTTTCAATTAATGGAACCATTGAGGTCTGTAATTGATTCATGTTTACTTGTAATGTTCGCCTGTGGATGAAGCTTTTTGATCAATTATATGATTGTTTCAGCTCGTTCAATGGTCATTAGGATTATTCCTTTGCATTGTGTCAGATGAGGGTACATTTTCTTGTCGTGCATTCTCCCTTTCAGGTTAATCTTATGTAGTCGAGGATTAGGAACAAGCTATCGAAGTAT
Organism: Pinguicula primuliflora; assembly: GCA_025802335.1. NCBI lineage: Eukaryota > Viridiplantae > Streptophyta > Magnoliopsida > Lamiales > Lentibulariaceae > Pinguicula > Pinguicula primuliflora. The sequence continues at coordinate 1,866,387 of JAOYMZ010000001.1, forward strand.
TATCATTTTTTCCAATTTATCCTTTAGTTGTGAGATATTGTTTATCCATGTACTGTTAGGACTCGCTTGAGAGAGCTCCATGATGGTTATTTGCTGTAGTTATTATGGTTTGGTATACGCTTGGATTTGGGTCCTCGCGCAAGCTTGATTTCTAGGATTTTTATTTTAAAGTTTACTTGATATGCATTGAAATCTGTTCTCAGCTACATTATGTTTTATTTGTGCTATTTAACTAAAATGTGTTTCCAGCGGTAAAAAGCATAAATTTTTCTTGTTTTTTTGTTAAGCTTTCTTCATTAGTAGCTGTATCTCTCAAATGTTAGTACTCTTATAAGGACTTCTGCCTTGCAACTTTTCCACTTTTCGTTAATCCCGTTGCTGTTAGCATTACGTTTACTATTATGCTGTGTAGCAGCTTAAATCTGTTGTTTACTTTTTAACACTATTTTATCTGATTTATTGCAGAGGTCAGGGTATGAGGTGTATATACTGGAAGCTACATACAAGGATCCAGCTGTAAGATTTGATTTTAATATTAATCTCATGCAAATGGAACTATGTACTTTCTCTTGGTGTAGGAAAATATACAAAACAAATTAGTTGTAAAGCTGGAATAGATTGATATTAAACCAGATGTGTCATTGGTTGTTTAAATTTAGGTTTAATCAAAATAGAGTGAAGAAGGTGCTAGAAGCAGAAGCATATCTGTGTATGCGATGAACCTATATTGGTTTTTTTGTATATAACATTATAAGTTACTTCCTATTAATCTTTTTATTTTTTCCATAAAATTGTTTGCAAGCAAAGATATGGAAAATTAGTCTTGTAATCTGTGATTTTACCAAATATATTTTCTTTGGTTTCAGGGGTGTGCAGCAAGAAATGTTCATGGTTTTACTCAGGATGACATACAGAAGATGGCTGACCAATGGGAGGAAGCACCGCCGCTTTATCTGAAACTAGATGCTAAAGTATTCACCTTTGATTTGCTTTTACTGTCTCGTTTTATTAATGTGATTATTGATAAAATTGATACGGACCTTATAATATCAATACCAAGATCTATCATTTAAGATTTGGTTATGTGGCAGTTGCTACTCCATGGAGATGATTTGGAGGAAAATGGTATTCAAGAGGTAATTCTATGAGACATTTCGGTGCTTTGTACATTTTTCATGCTCATATGTTCATCTTTTGAACAATATGTTTAAATTGACTTGTCTGTGGTGGACAATATATTTGAGTTAGGTGCTTTCTTCTAGGCTGAAACTAATATCTTTGTCACAATTCATGATTACAAGTCTGATGCTTAATTAACTGTCATGGACCTTTCCGTGAGTATCTCAGCCTTGTGAAGACTCATCATCTCGGAATAGACAATCTTTAACTGTAGTCTTTAAGTTTCTTGAGCTTTGTATTTCATTAAATGTCTTTATTAGACGAGAGGTAGAAGCTGAGTTGTAGCCCTATTTAAAGCTAGCAAGAGGAGCTTTAAATAGTTTCTTCTAATTCCTAAATAGTAAGGAGGTCCTGGGTTCTGTCTAATGAGCCCCCAATGGTTTCACACTCGACGATCCTAGGTTCTCTTCTAATTCAGCCTTAACCCCCATCCCGTCACCTTATAGATCTCGGGAACATAACATTAACCTTATTGTCAGATGCACATTGGCCCCACGTCTAAGTTTGTACTTGACGGTGTAATATGATCACCTTTCTCATTATCCTTGTGAGTGAACTATACTGAGGGTTGGCATGCTGAATTCTTCTAAGATTGAGCTTTCTCTTGAAATGTTCTAATTTCTAAATCATCAAACTATTCTTGAATTCTCTATCGCGCTTCAGAATTAGATGCTGAGCTGAGATACTGAACTGTGGCAGGTTGACATGGATACAGAAGACGAATATGTCGGTGATCCATCTGGTTCAGAATTTATAGATTTTAATAAGTTCGTCAGATGCTCTCAAGATGATATTGCTGGTGATGGTATTCTACTATCCCGTCCATGCTTGTTGCCTTCCTCTTTTTTGCTAGATCTTTGTATCCATATTGAAATTTGTCATAATATACAATGATTTATATGATACAATATTTGCTTACACCGTTTCACACAATACAACGAATACCTCATTTGAAATTTAGTTTTTGTTACTGTTTAAGTCGTTCTCCTCAATTTGCTTGTTATTACTACTTCATTCGTTCTCAGAAATTTGCTTGTATGATTAGATGATAATAATTGTATTGGCATATCAGATGGTTAGGTCTGCATCAGACAGGTGATTGGTTTTTATGTTTATCGATAAGTAGGCCTAATAAAAGATGAGCAGAAAGGCGATACTCGTGACGAACACTCAGTGGAGGTGGTAAAAGAATTGGAGAAGAGTAAATGGTCCAATGATTTGGATGATGATGATGCCGGGAAGGCTGAATCAACGGGGAGAAACTCAAATGGTCCCTCTGTTCCAATTAAACAGCTCAGCAAGAAAGGTAAATCTGTCCGTTGGGCTGATGAGGTAAGGTAGCTTCTGTGTTGCCATCTTTCGTGATTATTGTTCGATGTGCCTCTTCTTTTGTTTCGTAATATATATGCATCCCTTCAACATCCATGATTAATTGATTAAGGCACATTTTCTGTCGTACTACTGTGTGAGGGTTAAATTTACACCACTTCCATTGCCTTCCACGAGCTGTTCCTAATTTTCTTTGATAACGCAAGTATCCATAATCTTCAAATTATACTAGAGAGTAATTTTTGGAAACACACACTGAAGCATAGAATTAGCCTAGTGATACGATCTCGGGACCAAGACAAGTAGAAACGGGGAAAGACTACTTTGGGAGAGACTAAAATCCCATTTAATCAGCTAACTACGAAAATAAACTCTGATGGAAGAAACCTGTCATTCCATAATGTTTGAGTAATACAATATCCATATGTGTAGCCAAATGGAAAGGACTTCTAAGCAATTACAATAATACAAAAGGACCAACATATAAATACGGGGAGAGCCTAGATTATAAATGAGTTCGTATCACCTACTCACTTTTTTCCTTCCCCTTATACCTTTGGTAAAATGCTCGATAAATCTTTGCTATGCCCAGACTGGAAGTGTTGGCTTTTCAATAGGCGGCGGGAAGATGGCATGCCCGTCTCTGATCATTGGGGCTGGTTCTGGATACAACTTGGTAAGCTATCTGCAGTATTTGATTGATTTACAATTTTTTTGGGGTAAGCGAAAATTATATTGCTCAAAACGTAAATGTATGTACATGTTTACAAGTTCTATTTCCTACTCTAGCATAATTATATACAGCTTAGCATGCAGCGTGTCGGATTTGTCATCCAATCCGTCACAGAATATTCAAATTCATGCATCTTCGTATTTGTCTTCACCCAGAGCCATGTATTTAGCTGTAGCTGAGTAAAGATTTCTTCTATTCCGATGCATTTATCAGTATGTTCCTTATGTAATCAACCATCCTTCCAGCTATTGCCAAACCAGCTTCATGTGGTCCCTAAATGCATTTCTCTGAGATTAGAGAGAACATTATGTAATCAATCATATGTTCTCGGTTCCTTTTCACGTGCTTTAATTTGATTCTCACCCGATAAACTGCAGACGTCGAATCCATTGCTAGAAGAAGAGAAGGAGAGTCCCCGGAATGGGGAGTCCAGAAGGCAAAATGCTTTCCAGCAACAACTGCTTGCTGAACATGAGTCTTTCCGAGCTGTGTTTGATAAGAGGAAACGCAGGATCACCAGTCTCGATGGAGATGATGAATCGAACAAAGATAAATGACACGAGTTCTGATGGTTTTTTTACCAACTTTCTATATTTCATATCTGGCAGGGCTTGCAAACAGAATCAGATGCTACGTATAGATAATTGGCGTATTATATCCTACTGTGTGTGACTCATAGGAGGGGAGTCAAAGTCTCAAACATACGGGAGGGGGAGAGGGGTTAACACTTTTATCTGGAGATGAATAAGAGTGAGAATGATTTTATTTTTTGAAAATGCGTTGAAGATAACAATATTGTCAGCTACAAACTCTTGAAATTTTAGTGATTTTCATTGGGATCAGTACTAAGGATTTCGGCAGTTGTTTTCACCTGCCGAATCATCCAGTGCCGAACGCCCGTCTCCTGTGTCGAACGTGTTTCGTGACCGTCGAATCCTGCATCTTGGCGAAACACGTTCGGGACTGCAAGCATCATTCGGCATCGGCAGGTGAAAATTTTTGAGGATTTCGGTGCCGATAAGCCAAACAGCTTTTTGTTGGTAGAAAAATGGTGAAAATGATATATGTTACATGTCCCGACTAGATCAATAAAAGTAGCTATGTGGAATTTCAAGATTTTCTTACCTATAAAAAATTAATTCACGTGGTAAAGTGGGGTTGAATTGAGTTTTTTTTTTTTTTGGGTAACTGGGGTTGAACTGAGTTAATTTTGACTGACTACTACTCTAAAATTGTGCCTTTATTATTCATTCACACAATAACTTTTTTGTTTGATAAGTGAAAAATTTTATTGGTTTTTTGAAATTATTTACATGCATTTTGTGGGTTTACAGATTTTACCCACGACTTTTCTTATCCAACTTCCACACCCAATACCTTTACAATATTACACACCAGGCTACAAAATACACGTGGATCCCACACATTTAGGGATGGCAGAATTGCCCTGCTTCGGCGGGGTAATTCTGACTTGCCCCGCTGTGGGGCGGGGCGATTTAGACCCGCCCTGCTGTGGGACAGGTCCGGATCCGTGGTCCCGGACCTGGATCCAACCTATGTAAAAAAATTAAAAATTTTATATTTAATTAATATTCTAAAAAAATGTTGATTTCTGGACGATAGTTGATACAAAGAATTCCTTATAGACATCTAAATGTAGAAAAGAGATTGTCAGCAATCTTCAGAAATAAACAAGACGACATAACTGGGGTAGCTAACTCTCAAATGTATGATACCATCGACATATTCACGAAAATTCAAATATGGGAGATAGCCAAATCTACAATAATGTAACTTGTACAATTTTTTTATAATTGTCATAGGCGATATAGATATCTGATACATGATTCACTTAATTACAAAGCACAAAAGGTTTGAATAGCAACGTTTTCCTAAATGTAGAAGCAACCCTCTCAAACTGCATCTCCAACCTATTTAACTACTTCCTATGTTGGGTCAAACTGACCCAACCTGTTCGACCCAGACCTGCAGAGCGGGGCGGGATGGGGGCAGCCCTGACCCGTTCCGTCCCGTCCCATTACCCGCCCTACACACATCTCCACTTGCCGTGAGATGTTTTCCACCTGTCCCGGACAGATGTTCAACGGTCTTCTCCATCTGTCCATATTGTGTTAATACATCCAGCATATGCATCTTCATCATTTACGACATCCACACAATAACTGAGTCCTGTACATACATATCTAATCGACACTTTTTGACTGGTAAGATATTTTATTAATTTTAGCTGGATTAATAAAATCTATCCACCAAATTTACGTATTAGTACAAAATATGACTCCTCAACTAGGAGTACAATTGTTGTGCAGACACAAATTATTATTGTTTTTTTTTTGCCGACACAAATTAGACTCCATAATTAGGGATGTCAATGTGGACCTGACACATCCAACACCTGAAAGTATAGACCACCGGGATTGGGTGGGGCGCCCAGTTGCTGACCCGGAGACCTAAACTTCAAAGTCAAAAAGTCCACCACAAGCCCACGACCGAATAAGTTTGCGGCCCCTTCTCATCCAACCCGATGAGTTATTCAGTGTGATTATGTTAAAGAGGGGTTGACCTAGTGGTATGAGAGTGATAATTGGACTCACATGTCACAGGTTCAAATCTACTAAGTTACATTACCTATAAAAAAAAAATTAAACGTGATTATGATAGTATATAAACTAAAAAAAGTTCTTGTAATTTCTAGTGTGGGACGAGTGGCTTATCCTTTTTCCCAATTAATCTCTTTCACCCTTTATACTTCTTTTCAATAATTGACACAGTAGGGATCTGATGTAAATATGAAAAAGCTGTTTGTTACAGTTTTGCTTGATATCTTTGTTGTAGGACATACTCGAGAAGGCTGAGAAACAACCACACCTCACAATAGGAGTCTTCCTATCCATTGTTGTTGTCGTCATGTCAATTTTCGTACCGTTCATTTTTGTGTTTTGCTGCTTTGATTTAGATTCATCATAGACTATTTGAATACAGATTAAGGAGTTGACTGAAGAGAGCAATCAAATGTTGCTTCTGAAGGGGGAAGATTGATATTGATAGTGGCGCTTTTGAGGATTGAGGATTAACCCATGGGAGCATTGAGGATTAGGATGATCAGGAGGATTCATATGATGAAGGGGGAAGATTGATAGTGGCGCTTTTCCTTGCTCGGAACTTCAGATGTGTCCGATTTTCCTTGTAAGGATTCACTCTCCCACATCGTTTGCGCAAATAATTTGAGTAATGCCTGTATGTATGTATATAATGGCATCAACCAAATTGATACAATGTAACAACAAGCAACTATTTAAGATATAGTTAATATCTTTAATATATTAAATTGGAGAAAGTTATATGTTCCTGATTTTTGTCCTGATTTTAGCCCTGATTTTTCAATTCTGGCCACTAGGATTGTCCGTTGACGGAATTGGGCACATCGTTAGAAAGCTTATACATAGGAGATCATAAGCCCCATGTTTAATCTCGGTTCCGGGAATTTCATCGCCGGAATTTTCTAAAATCCTATTTAGGAATACTCAACCCAAGGGGAAATGTGAACCCTCCGTTAAACAGTGATAACGTCGTCAGAATATTACCAAAACTTGAACATATTCAATTCTATGCATAAGCTTTCTAATGATGCGATCAATTCCGTCAACCGGCAACCCTAGTGGCCGGAATTAAAAATCATGTCTAAAATCATGTCACCGGATCCTGCACCTTTTTCAATAGTTGTAAATAATTTAAATCTTATTTGGAACTTCAGAACAGTTCAACGAAAGTGCAACATATGATTCAATCAAGGGAAGTGTTATAGATATATGTTATAGATATAGTGATTGGAACAATGTTATAAGAATAAGACTTCTGTAACCGCTAGTCCTTACTTCTATATAAGGAGGATTACAAAGAATAATTAAGAATATATACTTTCAATCTTCACTTTTTCTGTCTTGCAATGTTTTACAGATTACAACAGAACACAAATAATTTCACCAATCTAAAGTCGACACCAACTATGACTACCAACCACATGGTCCCAATCGTGGCTTACATGTATTTCCCCGCTCTGTCGGAATCCTAGCACCCTCACCTCCCCACATCAGTGAAATTTATTGAGTGGGTTTGATTTGGTTTGATTTGGTTTGGTATCGGAATCGCAATATTATATATCAAACGCACAAGATCTGGATCTGGATCTGATCATCACCTTTCTAAACTCCAAATCATGGAATTTTCAAATGATTTCCCTAAACCTTCAGAACCCTTTCCGCCGCCGCCCGTCACCGGAACGCCAGTCGGCCAACAACCCAACAACCCTCTGTATGAGGGCGTTGACACCGCCCGACCGGTGACACTTGTTAAGGCCGGGCCGTGGTCGACCGGTCTGTGCGACTGCTTCGACAATGTTCCGAACTGTAAGCTGGAAAATATTTTTACGTTCATAGGCCCTTTTATCCGCCGGATTGGAAATGCAATTGCTATCGCGTATGCGATACAGGCAGATCTAACAATGGTTCAGCTTCGATTAAAAAAAAAATCCCATATTATTTTCGATCGTTTTTTGCAGGCTGCTTGACCTGTTTGTGCCCTTGCGTAACGTTTGGGCAGGTTGCTGAGATTGTGGACAGGGGATCCAATTGTAAGTAGAAGAAATTACCAATAACTCGGTTATGTTGGAATTGGAAACATTACCAGGATTTGAGTATGTTTTCTTTTTGTTCTTTTCTTGAGTTGCAGCTTGTGGAGTTAGCGGAGCATTATACGGTCTGATTTCCGCCGTAACGGGCTGTCCGTGTATCTACTCTTGCTTCTACCGATCAAAGATGCGTAAGCAGTATATGTTGCCTGAGAGCCCTTGCGGCGATTTCCTCGTCCATTGCTGTTGCGAGGCTTGCGCCCTTTGCCAGGAGTATCGTGAGCTCGAACACCGTGGATTCGACATGACTCTCGGTGAATACCCTCGCCCTATTTTTTTTGTTGACCAGTTTATTAACATACATCTAATTAGGTTGTGGATGGTAACGTATAAATGATATATGACACTTCTCAGTGCACACCTCCACATTCTTACTCAGAGCACATATACATGTTGCTGTGTGTGGGATCTCATATTTATGAATGTAAGAGAGTGTGGGGATGATGTGTTACTTGGGGTGCCTTATATCAATTTTAATGGTAACCGGACTATAAATACCAGGATTAGAATTTTGATGATCTGAATTTTTAATATGGACAGTTGTATTAAAATTTCTCACGGTATGCCACTAATGTTTTGGACCGTTGGAATTATGATCGAGGACCCAAATGAGAATCGTGTATGTTCGTGGACTTCGATATTGCAATCAGACTATACAACATTGTCTAGAATTTTAGTCTAAACCGTTTGATTAGAATTTTGATGGTCCAAATATGTAATATGGACCGTTGGAATAAAAATTGTGACAATCCTAATTAGATTGTCGCTTATGTGTTGGATTGTTGTAATTCTGTTACGACTGCCCAGGTTATAATTTTGGACAGTTAGAAACCGGTAACCCGACTCTACAAGTTTATGAAACATTATGTTATGGTATTGTATTGAACTTGTGAATTTTTTGTCGTGCAAATTATCAGGATGGGATGGGAATGTGGCAAGACAAGATCAAGGAGTTTCTATGCCACCGTTCGTTCCACAAGGAATGATGAAATGATGGTTGCAAAGATAAGAAATAAAATGCATTCTACAAATGCGCGTTTGTATGTACTTATGTAATGTGTGCACTTATCCAAAAAACTTATGTAATGTGTGTAGAAATCCGAATAAATATTTATTGATTTCTGAGAAGGGAAGAGAAGAGAATTGAATAATGATATATGCTACTCATATTCTAACTTCTAAGAGCTTGGCATTGTACCTTAATGTAATATTCTAATTTGACACTAGTAATACTATTTTACCTAATTGTACTCAATTTTCTAATTACAACCAAAATGCATGTTGTCGGAATCAGTTGCATTGATAGAAAATATATACATATTTTGTATTGATTTCTGAGAGGAGAATTTTTACCTAATTGTACTCAATTTCATAATAAATATGTATTGATTTCTGAGAGGAGAATTGAAATATGATATATGCTACTCATATTCTAAGAGCTTGGCATTGTACCTTAATGTAATATTACTAGTGTCAAATTTTTAATACTATTTTACCTAATTGTACTCAATTTTCTAATTACGACCAAAATGCATGTTGTCGGAATCGGTTGCATTGATAGAAAATATATACATAAGAGCAGGGGTGAAGCCAGGATATTTTGTAAGGGGGCATGATACCCAAATTTCATATTATATATTTTTTTAAAAATAGTATACAAAATAATTATAATTAAATTTATAACGGTGTCTTATATTCTGATATTGTTGTATATAACATCATTGTTAACCAAACTAACAAAACCAACCATACCTAGTAAATCTCGCCCGGGTCTGGGGAGGGTAAGATGTATGCAATCATACCCTTATCCCTCAACAGGATGAGGATATTGTTTCCGTGAAGACTCTCAGCTCAAAAAAGAAATAAAAATAATAATAATAAGATGAAATAAAAAAATAAAAAATAAATAAAAAATAAAAAAATAAAAATAAAATTAAAAATAAAGATTAAAAAAAGAAAATAAAAATAAAATAATCATAATCATAATCGTAGTAATAGTAATAATAATTCTAATAAT
>JAOYMZ010000001.1:1876452-1898298 GCA_025802335.1 Pinguicula primuliflora
ATTTATATAGAAGAGATGCTTTACGGTAGATGAATAAAACCTGAAAACCTTGAGAAATCTGGAGAAGATATGGAGAAGAGCAATTCGTGCTGATAACGTGTTGTAATCTCAAGAATTCTGCAGGAAAGAAAAAGGAGAAGATTAGAAGAGCGTGAAACTGTATTTTTATTGTTATCTGTAATCCTCTTTATATAGAGATAAGGACCAACCCACATTCAAATAAGCCTAATTCTCAATTAATTAAATATGGTTAAGCAATCAACCAACTGATACATACTTGATGAGAATGAGATATACATGGTACAGAATGATGTCATGCTTGCATTACGGTCTTTTGAAGGCAACACTTGGCTGATTCTACCGGGAGTCTCCGTGAATGATCATTTCTTCCCACTGTTCCCGAATGCATTGGGCTATTTCAAAATATTTTTGGGTCTCTCGCTTGGGCCCTCTAGATGTCGCCCAGCACAAGGCACAAATAATTTATTTTCTTTGCAAAAAAAAAAAAAAATCGAATTGCCTGGGCGGACCCAACAGCTGAGGCCACCCAACCTGACCGCCCCGGGACAGCTACCATTTTAGGAACCTAGGTCGCCACTCAAGTCGTTTAGAATACTCAAACAGTGTTTCTTCCTCACGCGGGTGATGAAAAGTATGAAAATATCGTGTGGTACAATAAGAGACTTGGTAATTGAATATGGACGTGCCGAGTTAACCTACGGCAACGGTGTGTGAACTCAGTAAAACAACAAATCTCCACCACTTGTTGGATTTCTTCAGCTATGACCATTCCACTGAACATGACTGATGTCTCTCTATCTAAGTTGAATTTCAGTGGCAATACGCATTCTTCCACGCGTCCATTTGCTCTCAACTTCCAACTATACAATCTCTCGATTCAGCTACAATGATTGATTCATTCCAATCTTTCTCTTTTTCCTTTTCCCGTTTCACTTCTCCATGCCTACTTCCAATTCCTTGTATTGGTATGGAATCCTCCTTTTCTGCAGCTTTCTATCAGATACTCAATCCCTCGAGTTTGTTTATAATGGGTTCAACTCTTCAACAAATCTGGTCGTTGATGGTGGGGCGTTCATCGAACCAACGGGAGCTCTCATGCTCACCAACAAATCCCGTCATGCCATCGGCCATGCGTTTTATTCAAATCCAATTCCCATGCTCCACAACAACAGTCCCAACGCATCCTCATTCTCTACATGTTTCGTCTTCCAGATCGTGCCATCAAGCATAGGCCGTGGTGGGTATGGTATTGCTTTCACTCTATCTCCATCTCCAAACTTCCCTGATGCAGACTCAGGGCACTACATGGGTGTATTCAGTCCATCCAACGATGGCAGCCCATCAAACCATATTTTCATGGTGGAATTTGATACAGTCAATGGATACAATCAGACGGCGGATACAAGTGGGAATCATATCGGGATCAACATCAATGGGATGGACAGCATTGCATCCAAACCGGCTTCGTATCATGTGGAGGGGACTCAAGGACAGGAGGAGGAGGTTCGTCTGGAGGAGGATGGGCAAATACAGGCATGGATTGAGTATGATGGAATCGGTAAGGTCGTCAACGTCACCCTTTCTCCCATCGGAGTGGCGAAGCCTACCAAACCTTTGATATCTGAGGGGATTGATCTGTCACCTGTTGTAGTGGAAAACATGTATGCCGGATTCTCAGCTGCAACAGGGAACAAATCCAGCTCTCATTACATTCTGGGTTGGAGCTTCCGGCTTGAAGGAACAGCCGAACCACTCGTTCTATCCCAGCTGCCTTCCGTGCCCGTTGACGATTCATCATCACCACCATCATCATCATCAAAGTTGAGAATAGACATTATCGCCTCATCTTCTGCCGTGTTGTTTATTTTATTAGTTGCCCTTGTGGGTATACTCGTCCGTAGAAGATGGGTGAACCCGGAAGTTGTCGAGGAATGGGAACTGGAATGCCCCCATAGATTCCGGTACAAGGATCTCCACAATGCGACCAAGGGATTCAAATCAAGCCAGATTATTGGAGTTGGAGGCTTCGGAGCTGTTTACCGGGGCGTTTTACCATCTGGGACTGAAATTGCCGTAAAGAAGATGATCTCCACCGACCCAATTCAAGGAATGCGAGATTTCGCCGCGGAAATCGAGAGCTTGGGTCGATTGCGTCACAAGAATCTGGTAAATCTTCAGGGCTGGTGCAAGCACAGAAACAGCATCCTCCTCGTGGTCTACGACTACGTCCGAAACGGCAGCCTTGCTTCATTGCTCCACCATCCCGAGAAGAATCAAAACGCGATACTGACGTGGGAACAGAGATTCCACATCGTGAAGGGCGTCTCCTTGGGTCTCCATTACCTGCACGAGGAGTGGGAGCAAGTGGTGATCCATCGCGATGTGAAATCGAGCAACGTGTTAATAGACGGCGAGATGAACGCGAGGCTCGGAGATTTCGGTCTGGCGAGACTGTGCGTGCGCGGTAAGGACACGGCGACGACGACGCACACGGGTACGATGACGACGCACGTGGTGGGCACGCTGGGTTACCTCGCGCCTGAACTGACCCGTACGGGTCAAGCATCGACGAGCTCCGATGTCTTTGCTTACGGCACATTGCTTCTGGAGGTTGCTTGTGGTAGACCGGCGATCGTGTGTGAGGCTGATCGGAATGTCATCTTGGTGGATTGGGTGGTGGAGTGGATGCGGCGGGGGGATATTTTTGGTGCTGTCGATTCCAGATTGGATTCCAAGTACAATCCCCATGAGATGGAGTTGTTGCTGGGATTGGGTCTGATTTGTTCGCATCCCAATCCAGAATTGAGGCCGAATATGAGGAATGTGGTGAGATATCTGAATGGGGATGAGGTGTTGCCGGTGTTCAAGGATTTGAACAATGAGGATCAGGGAAGTAGGGTAAAAGAAATGACGGACAGATTGTTGGCATTGGGAGTAACCGACAGTTTGGTCATAGATACGACGTCGTATCAATCGCAACATTCATTTGGGGAAATTTCTTCCGCTTCTATAAGTTATGGAAGATGAGATGCCGAGAAAAATATGTGCGATGATTAGTGTTCCAGTAAGCTGTCCTTTAGCTGGTTTGGATCTGCCCAACGTTTAAGAGGTCTAAGCGTCCTCTTAGATACCTTTAAACGGGCAATTAGACAATATTCAGACAGAACGAAGGACAATTGCCTACCACCTAGACAAACTAGATAACCACCTTCTATAAAAATACACAAACAAAACATGTCATGTAGATTAAGATGTATGATTAATTATCGAAAGCAGAGCAGGGGTCCTGATCAAAGATGAGACCCAATTTGTTATTTCCTTTTCCTTTCCACAAACATCTGAATGCATTTTTCAACATTAGCCGATGACCGATAAAAAGAATTCCATCTATCTCAATCCACTTGCACATGAACAACCGAGACATACATACTTATGGCCGAACCAGACAGACAAAATGACCCAAACAGAAAATATAATTAGCTTTGAACAGAGAATGCTCGCTCGATACGCCCCTGTGCCCATTTAGCTGTTTCAATAAGCTGCTGATCTTCTGATTGAAGGGCTTCGCTCAGCAACTCAGTTAAGAACTTGGTATCTTGGACAAACACTTTGATGTGAGAACCAAGTGCATCGGTTGCATCGCCAAGCACTGCGACTGCAGCCTTAGTTACGTTCTCATCTCTGGACATCACACAGTAACATAGGAATTAGAAGGCGGAGGAGAATACTAATAACCTATAAATGCATATATATATATATATATATATACATATTATAAAAATATGTGGACAAGAAGAGTACTTACCTCTGTTGGTCTTTGGCTACCAATTCTATAAATTGCAAGAGATGACGAGCATGTGGTAACATCAATTCAGGCTTGGAATTCTTAAACCCCTGAAGAATTCCGGTGTATGCCTCAAAAATACTGCGTCTCAGTTGGTTGCAATAGTCTACCATCTCCTCATCAGCATTGTTCATCTGAGCGCACACTTCGGATGCACTCTGCATCATCGGCAAAGCATAACCGACGTACTTCTCAAAATGCTCACCAATTGCAAGAGCAATATCTCCAAAACAGGCAAAAATCGGAGGTTTGACTGACCGGTGGAGTTCAGCACTGGCAAGATCCTTGAGGAGAAGGGTCATTATTCCATCACAAAACGGCAAGATATTCTCTTCCAAAGCGCGACAGATATCTCCCACCACCCCAACAGAGATGGCACAAACCTGATATTCCTCAAAATTCTGCAAACCCATTTCCAAATACTTGTAAAACTCCGTCATGTATTTCAGAAACTGTGGCCCAACAGCATTGACCAATGCACCAATAGCCATCATAGCTTCCTCGTGAACTGTAGAACTACGGCAAGCAAAAACTTTTAAGAAAAGCAGCATGATCTGATCGGCCACCTGAAATATAACTGTCTTAGTTTCATCAGCACTACTCAGTTTTTGAATTATAACCTGAAGTACACCACAAAGAAGGGCTTGCAAATCTCCTTGCTTTTCCCTGTCATCGGAGGACAATATTTGAAGACTCAAAGTCAGCTCCAACTTAGACATGATAGCAGGGAGCAGATTGGTAATAATCTGAGATGTCTCCGTGAGGTTTGAACACCTCACTACCTCGTTCAAAGTTTCATATGCAGAAGACCTTAATTTAGAATCACCACCATCAGTTCGATCAGTAGCTGATAATAAACTAGTAAGGATGCTTGGGAGATAAGGAGTAAGCAAGGAGGAACTTGGACCGGCATCCTCATATCCCTGAGCAAGAAAATAGATAGCACCGCAGACCTTCTCCGAAACAAGTGGAGCATCTTTAGTACATTCCAATAAGACAGCCAGTATTCTTTGGAGATTAGCAGCGGTGATCACAGAGAAACCAGCAGCAGGTGAGTGTAGAAATTCAAAGACACGACTAAGAGTCCATGCAGTTGTATCTTTGACGTGGCTGTTCTGATCATTCATAGCACTGAGCAGAAAATCTAAGCCAGCATTCACCATGGGGGAGAGCTTCTCAGTGCTTGGCCCTTCAAGGATTGAACCAAATGCATATGTAGCGGCCTCCCGAGATCGCCAGTCAGTCTTCGATATATTAGTCTCTACGAAAGGCATTACAAGAGGAACAACATCATCCCCAACAGTCCTAGCAACTAGACACAGGCATGTACCGCCTGCCATTGCCAGGTTCCAAATTCCATCATCCTGATCTTGGTCCTCATCCTGCTTAAGTAATGTTTCGAGCAGCATAGGCACTAAAGTAGGAAGAGCCTTCTCAATAAAGTGACAGTGTGGCGTAGTTGAATCTCCATTTACAGCAACCTCATAACCTTCTTGAATCTCCAATTCCACATCACAAATGGAACTCCAGAACTCAACGGCTTGAAGGGCAACAGGCTCCTCGTCTCCTTTGACTGCATTAGCTGTCAGCTCAAAGATCCTTTGCATGTAAGGTTCGAGTACCTCATAGTACGTTGATGCAATGGAGACTAGACACTCAAAGGCAGCCTGTCTGATCTCCGTCTCTTTTGCCAAAGCAGTATCGCAGATTACCTTCATTATATAATTCCTCTCCATCTCATTGTCAAAGTTGGTGCGAGCAAAATCAAGAGCATTATACAATGATCGAGTTGCCGCAAGCCGAACTTCAGGATTTACTTCTGATACAGTCATTCCTTGTACAACTGCAGTAAGAACAGCGTTTACTTCTTCTTGCATGAGATCTTCATCAGTTATCTCCTCACATACGAAGCCAAGTGTTTCCAAGGTTGCTTGCATCAATGACGAGGTTCTATCTGGCTGAGTCATATTTGCAAGCAACGACGCAACAAGTCCCGGCCATTCTTTGCGGGGAATTTCTATTGAAGCTATCTTAGCAATAACCTGGGCAGCAGTATGGCAAGCCACCCAAACAGAAGCTCCAAGGGTTTTCAGAAGAGAGTCCTTTATCTGAGATTTAAAAGAAATGTCCATAGAAACCCATTGTTTGACCAGCAAATCCTTTCTCGAAGCTTCTCTGGCATCCAAGGAATTCTTGAGAAGAATGCCAGCAATTTGCCGCGACTCAATAGGTTTGCCATCATTAGAGAGCTCAACAGATAATGACAGCAGATATGCAGGCAAGTTCTGTGCGTGGAACTGAGAAAGGATAGTTTCAGCCTCAGTTCGAACTTTCGCATCTTGTGATTGAGCAGACAACAGATATTGGGTTATCTCTAATGCCATCTTTTGCCTACAAGTAAAAGCCAAAGAAATGAAACATTGTTAATCCACTGTTGTGTTAATTGATACATGTATGCTGAATAATAGTACGCACAACATATAAACAGCCAGAAAATTATATTTAGGAAAAATAAAAAATAGTTCTTAATATAGAAAATACGCCCATAACAACCAGTCTATTAAAATCTACGGCATATACCTACATCCAATCTCAAAGAATAGGCCACGAAGCAGGTTACATCCAGTTTTCAGCAATATTAAGTAAAAAAATACTGTAGAGTCTCTGAATAGTATATATTAATCTAGGAGCTTAAATTCAGAGAGATCTTGTGAAAAAAACTTTCTGATCCACTTCAACCCACCAGTATATAC
The DNA here is from genome assembly GCA_025802335.1 of Pinguicula primuliflora. Taxonomy (NCBI): domain Eukaryota; kingdom Viridiplantae; phylum Streptophyta; class Magnoliopsida; order Lamiales; family Lentibulariaceae; genus Pinguicula; species Pinguicula primuliflora. The sequence goes on from JAOYMZ010000001.1 coordinate 1,883,071, forward strand.
AGGAAATAGATGATAAATCGATTTGGTAAAGAATCTAAATCATACGCAACTACAAGCACCAAAAAGTAATGCAGATATCTTAAGTTGCGGAAAGCAAGAAACACGGTAAAAAAAACAGCTTCACTGTTCTATCCACCCAGCGCTTCTTACCCGATGCAATTGAAGTCTCCGTTGGTAATTGCAGCACGACGTCTGGTCTGAGGAGAGAGAATTCGAACCGGGAGGGACGAGGAAGCAGCTTTAATAGTTCCTCCAAATGAAATCGACACTGGGCTGCCCGGGATGACTTGCCTATTCAAAAACCCTAACCTTCTTTTTTATTTAAATTTAAATATGTTCATGTTTTCCATTTTCCCTCTTTCAAATTCCGCCGACGCCATGCGTGTGTTTCCTGTTGGGCTTGGGCCTATTTTAATTATTCCCCCAGGCGGCCAGGCCCCATCGTCTGTGTTACCTGTTTGCGCCTAATAATAATCGTATCGCATACCGGACTCTTGACAGAGCAGGGCTTCTTCGTCTTCATTTTCCAAGAAAAGAAGCTCCTGAGTCCACAATACGCTTGTGATCTCGTGATGGTAACAGCTCCAGAAAAGGAAGCATGAGAAGAATATGGATGAGGGTTGTTGTTATTGGTGGCCATCGATGCTTCTGCTAAAGCTTCAGCATCTGGGAGAAACCTCTGGATCATGAAATTGGGGGAACTCGAATCTTGGATCCCTTGATAATTGAGTCCTGCAATATCATCCACGGATTCAGCTAATGAGAAGATGTCGATGGAATCGGAGGCACGCCCATCATCCTCATCCTCAATCGCATCACATAGTGTTTCTTCGCAATCAAAGCATTGGTCAGCGGCGGTGGACGGAGGTGGCCGACAGCGTCCCGGCGGCAGTTTCGGTGGCAGAATGATGGTAACCGCCTCATCATCTTTTTTTTTTACTTTTTGGCTCGCCGGGGATTCTTTCCCAGATAAATGGGACCATGTTGCTTGTGTCTTTTGAGGTGCTCGTTGATTTGGTCGTCATGGTATTGTTTTCTGTTATTGCATTCAAGCTCAAAGGTCGTCTAGTTGACAGTAGGGGCACATTGAAGTTGAGCTGTCTCGTGCATCCACTTCGCACAATCTGTTCGCCTGTTTCCGCCATTCGTGGGATGGAAAAATCTACTGATATTGCAACTTGCAGATGTAGTTTCAATAACATGACCTGTTTGATTATGCTGCTGACTACTTTTTTGAAAGTAGTTCGAGAGTTGCCATGACTAGGACTAGGAGGGGGGATAGGGGTAGTTGGATTTGTGGGTTTCTCGTGTATCATACGAAAAAAGCTTGCTTTCAGGTCTCAAATTCAATAAGCAGAAAGCAAAGCCAGGACACCATTTTGAGGATACGAACAGCACCTAAAATTTTCTAATCCGGGGTGTTATATCCGTACAATTCCTGTCTATCTCGAATTATAATCCTGACCGTCAATTTGTTGATGGCCAGCAGTGGGTTACTTAGTTTTTAAATTATGTTGATTATGACTGTCGGATCAACAATGGACGGTCAGGATTAGAATTCGAGACGGTCCGATATATACCAATTTCTGCCAACAGCCTGTCTTTGGGCAGAAGCAAAAGCACATTACTTTCTATCAACTCTATTACGTAAAAGGTATGTCCGAGTTCACGAGGAATTTCCTCAAATCCTTTTACGTTCCGTTCCCATTTTTTTACCCACCTATCTTTGGGCAGATGCAATCCAAGCATAAGTATTCTACAAGAACTCGAAGGAGATAACGAGCACACTTCCCAGAGCTGTATATATAGAATGGGGAGGCATGTAGAGTAGAATATTTGGTTGGTCCTTGTGCTGCAATTCGTATGTCGGATATGAACTTATTGAATGGTTAAGATTGACGCGCAGGACTACCTCACAGACTCCAAGGGTGGCAGTGTAATCTCCCAATGAAGTCATTCACAAAGATAAAGCATCGCCCAATGGAGTCGTTCGTAATGCTGCACTAAGATAAAGCAACTGCACGTCTTTATTGAAAGCTATGGCTGCCGTGAGCTCCACATTGCTTCACCTTCCTTATGTTTCATACGTGATAAGTGAAAGCCATCACAGTCTCATGCTTAACTACCAGAACAGACATTATGAAATTGAACATATAGAAGACATTGTACCTAAAACACAAGGATTCATCATATTATCAGGAATATGGGTGATACTGATAAGTATCTTGACTGCTCTCATAAAACAGTTCCAATTACAAGAGTGTTGCACTTACCAAATTTTCGGTAAGTTGCAAAAAAATCGTCACTGTTTTTCGATTACTCAAGTCGAAAACTTTCTGAAACCTATTATAGTATGTTTCGGGGCTTCGCCATCAAAAAAATTAAAATTCCTATTAAATAAGTATTTTAAAAAGCTCTAAACTTAACTCCAATATTAAATGACATGTTACAATGGTCAAAATGAAAGTCTTTTACCATTCACTAAATATATTGGGAATGAAAATTCTAAAACAACCCAAATTTTATTTTTACATCATAAAAGATCTTTATGGCATGGAGGAGATGGAGAGCTCTGTGCAGTCAGTCCCATCTGGAGGAGCCTCATTAACCAATCCCGAGCACATAGAAAGAAAAAAAAAAGAGCGGATGGGAGGACAAGTCGTGATTTCAAGCGTCAACACAGAAGCCGAAGACCATTGAGTGGCGGACAAAACCCTACAAATAATACGAGGAAGACGAAAGAGAAAACAAGGTTAGACCTAGCGAGTGGGAAGAGGGGAGTATATTGTATGCAGTGCGCTAGTGGCACTGTGGGATTGATCTGTCAGCCGGCCCGTGCAAAGGAGTTAAACACTGGCCACCTCCCACACCAATCTCGCAGTGCTATATGGGCACTGCATAGGTGTAGTGAGTTAGCTCACTGCACACACCCCAAACCCTAGCAAGTGACCTCAATTGCCGACCAAAATTGGTAAATACGGTAATTAGTACGCACCGGATAACCGGTGCTTAACAAAAATAATAATAATATTAAATTTAAATTTAATATATTAATAAAATATATAATTATATATTATACTTTCTTATGGTTTTGTTATGTAGATTTAGTTGTAAACTACACATAACTTATCCGACAATATAAATAACACAAAATCTTTGCAAAATATTTCATGTACTAGCACGCCATCAAAAATAATTAAGGGTGACATCCAAATCTAAGTCTGAAACAAATATGGGTGCAATAATATGTGTGCCTAGATGGATGGTGAGGGACGTCGCGTAAGATGTCTTTGCGCTAGTAGTAGGATGAAAATCTCTTACACTTAGCTGCAGAATAGCACTATGTATGCCACTAGAGGGAGGTGGAGGAGTGTCCACTTGCGCCCACTCGTAGTTCGGCTGAGAGGCAGGGTCTAATGGAGTCACCAGCCCGCGTTGGAGATCGTCTACCAACAGCTCAAGTGAAGCTCGCAACTGAGTGAATGTATGGTCGTGTGGAGCATTGACTCCGCACAATGCATCTGCAGTAAATATGATAATATTTATTAAAAGTAAAATGAGCATATATAATCAAATAAAGTAAAATGAATTTACCATCACGACAAGAAAAGAAAATTGGTCATATGGCGCACCAGTCTGCGACACTGAAAATACGAAACTGTAGAATGGCCGTCTATGCCGAGTATGATGGCTCCCAAGTGCTAACCACATCGGCTAAAGCCGGATCCCCACTGACATAACGAAGATGATCCCTCCACATCTGCCAAAATTATATATCAATAGTCATCCATCTCCCAGCTCTCCGCATACTATCCTGAGCATGCACGAGATCCTCACTCACCTTGTCAATCGGTGTCGGTATGAACTGAACATGACCAAACTGATGTCGTACTCGTCTCGCGTGCACGAACTTCGTCTCTCTCATAAAAAAGATTGGCCCATCATAGTCCCACAAGCTCGATCAGCATCATCAACGATAGACATCTCCATCTTCGTGTAAGGCGTGAACTCAACTGGAATTAGATACTATCATTAAATATATACAATGAATTTACAGTACCATAAAACTAAATAAATATACATACTCACCTGATCACGCCGAATCACATCCAATTGCATCAGAATACTCTTGACTACATGGGAAGTAGTAGCAAGGCTCAACGTCCTCTTCAGCCATTTGTTTTTTATAGGTAATATCGCTGAGGGGATTTGAACCTATGACGTGTGAGTGCAATTCTCACTCTCATAACCAATAAACTAACTTCTCTTTGACATTCTTCAGCCATTTGTTCACAAATACTTTAGGAAAATTCGTGTTCTTACTAGCATAGTGGCTCTCTAGCCGATTGGTCTGAACGTGTGGGGTAATATCTGGAAGCCTCGAATAATCCCATATCTAAATCAAACAGGATGGTCCCCCATCTGCGATGCAGTATGTGTATGAACCCTACACATGTGCCGCTGGAGGCAACACAAGGCAACAGTCCCCAACTATAAGTGGGAACCCCCGCTAAATTCTCATTGAATTGCAGGTTCTACAAAGGGATTTTATTACTGGATGTATACGTTAATAAAATTCTTCCAACAATAAGCGCCATCACACCACGGGACATGAACACAATCTCCTCATCAGTACTCTCATCGTGGATATGTACCTCCGACAACTAATTCCCCATTTGTTGAATCTTCACCCCGAGTATCTAAATGTATAATCAGGGAGGTCCATATGGTAGAACTCCCTCATATATTCAGCACTTGTGGCATTACTTCATTTTGCCAAATCAGACAGGTCCTCAAAAAGAACAGGTGAACCATCAATGGGGAGACACCAAATCATCAAAATATCCTGCAGAGTGATTGTACACTCTCCAAACGAAAACCAAAACATGTGAGTGGCCGGATGTGATAAGCTAAATTCATATCATATTTTATGCATTTTTAGCTTATCATTTCTTATCATCTTATGCCCTAAACACTTCATTTATGTGTAATTTTGTGCTTAATTGTGTTGGAACAGATTTATAGTGCAAAAATAGCAGGTTGGGTGAAAATTGGACCGAATTGTGCAAAAAATAAGAGAAACGGCCGAAGCTTAAGTGAAGAGATGTTATAGCGAGGTTTTAGGCTCACACTCGTGCTGATTTTGGTAGTCCTAGGCCAACTGCAACATGGTCTCGTGTAATATACACGAAATTTGGAGCCAAAGATACAAACAAGCAAGGTTTTGCCAGAACTGAAAAAAATCAGCAATCACTCCAAAACCGCCTGGCCGAAAGAAGAAATGAGAGAGAAAAGACCATCTTCACCCTTCCAGCGTGCATATCTTCCAAATCAGCTCGATGGCGGGTCTGCCCTTTCACAGGAAAAGTCCAAGGGATTCTTTACAAGTGGTATGAGGACTTGGAATGCTGAAAATGTCGCCCTGATTGAGTTCGTTGATTCATTTACTGTAAAACCCCTGGTATAGTGCATAACTTGCAAATGGCTTAAAGGGTGATCTTGCCCTTTTACCATAATATAGTCCATGAGCTCCTCTGCAAGTCCTCTTTGCATGGCACTCACATCTGGGCCCGGGAGGATCGAGTATGGGACCCATATACTGATATGAGTCCAAGTGCACATTCAAAGACAGACCAGTCCCTAAAATGGTACATATGTCTCAAACGGCTGAAGGGGCAACCATGCCATTGCACAAGGACGTGGCCATAGAAGTGTAGAACACTTCTCATTAAGCAACAACAGACTTTGGAGGCAGTAAGAAGGGCGAGAAGGCAAAAATACCAATAACCAGTCTCTGCTACATCCGAGAAGAAGGAGATGATGGATTCGAGCTGCTGCAGAACATTTCTGCTTGTATCAGCTCATGCTTCGAGCATGAGCTAACTCTGTAGACTTAGGTCTTGGTTGAGTCGAGCTTTAACACTTTTGGTTTCATGCTTATGAACCATTGAATCAATATTTGCTTCGTTTCATATGAGCTTGTGTTGGCTTATCAGTTTATATGTTTCGACTGGAATGTATGAACTCATTTAGGTGATTCACATTCACTACGACAGTAGGTGTGTAGATTCTACAATAGACTTGCTCACACTACCGCCCTTTGGGTATTACTGCTAATGAATTTTAGTTTACTGAATTCTGCTTAGTAGTGTGTTAGATATACCTTCCTCAATTTTGGGTTACTTTGATAGAAGTTGTAAGTTAACTGCATGTTGATGAGTCCTCCTTGTGGATCTGACCCTTGCTCCCAGCATTGTATTATAATTTGATAGTGTGCACTTGCATTCTCCATCAAGTTTTTGGCTTCGTTGCTGGAGAGGCACTGCCATTAATGCGATTGAATAACAACAGACTACATTATTTTCCTGTTTCACTTTAATTTCTGTTTTAGTTTTTGACGTTTCTGCTTTTTGTGGTTAAAGGTAGCGTATGAGCTTAGCAACTGGTGTTACTCATAACCCTGAAGAACAGGCACGAGACAGATAGTTAAGAGAACTTGGAAGAGCACAAAGAATCAGTATCTTACCGTAAGAAAGTTCAGCAGAATCTGAATCATCAGACAGTGAGTAAATGGAAGACTTGAATCAGGATCTGATACCTCATGATGATAATCTGCCTATTGAGGCCTTTACTATGCCAGCAGCAGGAGTTATAGATCTCCCTATCAGAAGGCCTGTGATCATAGCTCACAGTTTTGATCTGAAACCATCCACAATTTAGTTTATGCAGAGTCACTCTATGTTTGGAGGAGCTGAAAGCACCAATACTTGCACACATATTGATGCTTTCCTGGAGATCTGTGACAAAGACAAAGACAAGTGGATCAGGAAGCATTGAGGTTGAGATTGTTCCCTTTCTCCCTCAAGAACAAGACAAATGACTAGTTGTACAGTTTACCACCAGATTCAATCCAAAGATGGGAAGATTTGAGGAAGGCCTTCCTCTCTCATTTTTTTCCACCTTCAAGAACTGCTAGAGTACTTACGTAAATGATGACCTTCAAGCAAAGAAGTCATGAGAATATATATGAGGTATGGGAAAGGTTCAAAATATTGTTGAGGAGTTGTCCAAACCACAGACTCCAGCATTGGAGATAAATTCAGACATTTTATTTTGGTTTGGATCATGATACCAGTAGAGATGTTGATTTTGCAGCAAATGGCACTTTTATGCAGAATTATAATCAAGCATTTGCATTGTTGGAAACCTTGGACCAGAACTGCTATAAGTGGCCAGTTGTCAGATTAGCTGGAAGAGGAGCACCTCAGAATCACAGTGTGCACCAGATTGAAGCTTTGGCAAGTGCTGTGAAAGAAATGGGTTCCAGACTTGAACAGTTGCTGCGTGGACAGAAAATTCAGACTTAGACTCAAACCTATGCAGTACAGATGCCTATCTGCGAAATCTATGGAGGAAATCACAAATCCAGTCAGGGTTATGACACTCCTTTGGTAGAGATGGAGCAGATGCACTATGTGCAGAACCGGCTGAGATATGGTCAGCAAGGAGGCTACCAAAATCAGAATTTTCGAAGGCAAGATGCACCTGGTTTCAGTTGGAGTAATTCCCAGGGGGCACTAAATTCTCATATGCTAAAACCTCCAATAAATCAGTATTATCAGACTTCAAATGCAGCAGCACAGAAGGAAGGAGATGGTATGGCTTCTCTGAAAGAGACTACACAGAAACATGTTGATTTGCTAGCTCAATGTATGAAGGCAAATGTGAGTTTCCAGGCTGAAACTCAAGCCCAAATCCATAACACCCAAATTACCTTGCAAAATCAGCAAGCAACACTCCAGAAACATAACACGGCTCTGAAGAAGCTAGAAAATGTAGTGGGGCAGCTTGCATCTCAAATGCAGGAAAGACAACAAGGAAAGCTGCCCAGTTTCACTGGAAATAATCCCAAGGAGAGCTGCAAGGCCATTACTTTGAGGTCTGAAAGAAAGATTGAGGGTCCTGTTTTGCCACCATCAATAGTGATTCCTCCGAGAACCAAGGAAGAAGAGGAGAGGATAGAGAAGAACAAAAAAATCAAACAAGAGGCCGGATTGAAGAAAAGGGAAAAGTGGAAGCAATTTGAGCTTACTGATGAAGTCATGAATAAGTTGTCATATCCTTAGAGATTTCAGAAAGAACAGCATGAGCAGCAGTTCAAGAAATTCAACAGTATGTTCAAAAAGTTGCACATTAACATTCCTTTTACTGTGGCATTGGAGAAGATGCCTATCTATGCTAAATTCATGAAAGATATTATGATCAAGAAGAGGAAAATTGAGGATGATGGAAATATCTCCCTGATTGCAGAATATTCAGCAATTTTGAGTTGCAAAAATATTTCAATTCCACCCAAACTGTCTGATCCAGGAAACTTCACAATGCCATGCTCCATTGGTGAGGAAACAACTTTGATCGAGCTCTGTGTGATTTGGGAGCCAAGCATCAATTTGATGCCCTATTCTTTATCTCAAAAACTTGGAATTTGTGAACCTCAGGCCACTGGAATCACACTCCACATTGCTGATAAATCTCTGAAGAGAATGAGAGGTATTGTTGAAGATATTTTGGTGAAAATTGACAAATTTATTTTTCCTGTTGATTTTGTGATCCTGGATATGGCTAAGGATCAGGGAGTGCCTATTATACTTGGAAGACTATTCTTGAGGACAGGTAGAGCACTGATAGATATGCAGACTGGAGAATTAAAATTGAGAATAACAGATGAGGAAGTGAGCTTCAAAGTTTATCCTGCAATGAAAATGCCTGTAGACTACCTGGAGGAAGTTGAATATTCTGAGCAGTGGATGAGCAGGAGACAAGGCAGGAAGCATTGTCCACAGAACTGGGATGTATGCAAGACTCTTTGGTTACTTATCTGACCACAAAAAGTGAAGAAGTGCTGCAGGATCCATCCGTTTCAGATTGTGCAGTGCTGATGAAAAATCATCTGAGCAGTGAGCCTAGGAAAGTTGAATCTTTGGAAGAGAAACCCCCTCCTCTGCAGAGTTCATTTATCCACCCTTCAGAATTGGATTTGAAGTCCCTTCCAAGTCATTTGAAGTATTCTTTCCTCGTAGAAGGGACAAGTCTACTAGTAATTATAAATCAGAACCTAAGTCAGGATCAAGAAGCTGCATTGTTACATGTCCTCAAAGAACATAAAGGAGCCAGACACTAGCTGACACCAAAGGTCCCAAACCTAGTTTGGGATAGGATTGAGTCTGTCCCATTTTAAACGGGATAGACCCGAAGCCCGAACTAAAAATTATAAAATATTAAAAATAAAATTAGTTTGATTTTTGGTTTGGGCCACGCCAAGCCAACCAGGTAACCATATTTCATACCGATCAGTCAAACCCTCACAAGTTTTCAATCCTTCTTCGACCAGACGGCAGACGGACGAGTGATGATTTCTGTAGTTTCGTGGATCCCGTACTCTCATTTGAATTGGTACACGGTCTTGACGAGGAAGATGCATTGATGCAGTCGGTCAGTACCTTTTCCTCTTGAAAGTTTTATTGTGTTTGTAATGGTTTCTAAGGAAACATTTTCATCGTTCATCATTATCCTAAAAGTTTTATTGTTGTTCTGATCTGCGTAGCTTTACTTTGTGGGTACTCTCTGTTTGCTTTAGCTTTTTGTGTTTTTTTCTTTTTGTTATAAAAACTTCACTTTGTTTTTCTCTGATCTTATATTTCAGGGAATTTGTTATTTAAATCCAGGGAATCTATTTTAATTTATGTCTTAATTGGTTGTTTGGAATCCAGAGAATTGATTTTAATTTATGTCTTAATTGGTTATTTGGAATCCAAGAAATTGATTTTTTTGTGATAAAGTTGAATCAAGATTTAGTTTTTTTTATATAAGTAAAGTAATTTTATTAATTTATGTGTGTATTTACTGGAATACCCTTTACATTTTCATCTTCAACTCATACATAGTTTTGGGCACCGACACCAATCCTCAAATCCAAATACCAGACTAATCCGTCGGTTTGCTCTCAAGATCAGCCATATCCTCATTTGAATTGCTTCCATGGAATTCCAGATGTTCTGCTGCTGTTGTTGGAAGATAGATTCATTTAAGGTTTTCCTGATTTGCCATGTGACTTGTTGTAAGATGATGTGCCAAAAGCATTTCGGCCATGCACTTTGTTTGAATTCTGCCGGCAGGTTTGGCAATTCGTCAAGGGAATTTGGGGGTCCAGTGTTCATTTCAAGCCACCAGTAAGTTTTCTCCCACAATTTCTTTGATTCTCTGCATCGTGTAAACAGATGTGTAGCTGATTCAGAATGCTCTTGGCATGGGGGGCAGTTGGGATCAGGGATTGCACCTCCTCGTTTTTCCAGTGAGACTCGATCATGCAACATTTTCCAGTTGAAGGCTGATATTTTTGTGGGTAACATTTGATTCCAGACGACTGCTGCTTTTTCACACAGTGGGTCGATCTGTCATTCGTTTTTCATCAGGTGGTGATAGATTTCTGACGATTTATATGTGTTGCTTGCAGATCCTCTCCATTTCCAGCTATCAGGCATATCTGATGGTGATGGTGCATCATTCAGCAGGGTTGTCAATTCTTCCAACTCTTGGATCTCCTGTCCTTCACACAGATGATTCCAGAGCCACCACCAGTTCCAGGTAGAATTAAAGTGTCCCTTTTCATTAACTGTGGCTTGCTTATCAACGGCATTTAGATATAGAGTTGGGAATTTGGTTGCAAAACGTTTATCCCCCAGCTAGCAGTCTGTCCAAAACTTGACTTGATCTCCCCTTCCAAGCTGTCTGGACAAATGTGATAGGAACCAGTTTTGCTTAATCAAAATTTAGGTTTGTTTTCAAGCTGTGCAACAAAAAAAATAAATATTAATTTTTTTAAATTTGGAACTCAGGACGCAATCGGACCCAATAATTCCCGAATGCCCACCCCTAGTTGAGTTGGGTCAATTAAGGTGGCTGAGGTGGAATTTTTTTCACATGCCAAACCTATAGTGCCGACTAAATGCTTATGATACTGAAAAGTGAAATCTATTTTCACATATCTGACGGCTGAGATAAATTTACTTAAGTGCGGATCATAAGCCGCGATCCGAATTCAGTTCACTTAAGCTATTGGATAAGACATCCGACCCATTGAAAACATATTTCGACACCTCGGTACGATAAGTTCCGCGTGTTAAAAAAACACGGCAGAGGCAAGGACACGAGGGGGCTCCAAAGAAGATAGGTTTGAACTTGGGTTCTGTTCGTTACTGTATGAATGCTTGTCCAAGCCACGTTTAAACAAGGACTTATGTAACTTGAGGTGGAAAAATCAACTTGGGTCAACAGACAATCAAAGAGGCAAACTCTTTTATTTTTTTTATTTTTTATTTTTTATTTTTTTTATTTATTTATTTATTTTTTTTTGGGAATTACCAGCTTCTGGAAATAGGTTCCAATTAGATCGTGAGAACTAATCTGAAACAAAATAAATTCTCAACTTTATGCGTTGGGTTGGGTCAATTAAGGTGGCTGAGGACACCATTGAGTGGGGTCTCCGAACAAGATAGGTTTGGACTTGGGTTCTGTACTGTTACTGTCTGAATGCTTGTCGAAGCCACGTTTCAACAAAGACTTCTGTAACTTAGGTGGAAAAATCAACTTGGGTCAACAGACAAATCAAAGAGACGCTCGATCCGACCACGACCGACAAGGTCACAATTCCTCTCAGTCAAAGAATATGGGAGTGGGAAAAACAAAGAATGATTTGAGTTGGAATCTACCGAACAACTTCCGATTGCCCAATTTTTGTGCACTAGCCTTTGAGAGTCTCCTTAAGGCAGACGACGTGGGACGACTTGTAGAGCATAACCATCAATTTCATTCGCCGTACACAGTGGAGCCGCCAAGGGATTGGGCAGGACGACGATGGAGTCTTGGGTCGATACGACATCTGGGTAAGCGGGATTTCTTTAAAATCTTGATCGTCTTATGGTAAAAGTGATCTAACAGATGGGGGAATGGCCTGCCCGAAAGAAAAGATGTGAAAACAGGACTAATTTGTTCTGCTCCTTTCCCATATTTTCAATCGTGATGCTTCAATTCGTTTTGGAATAGACACTATTAGTATTCTCGAGCTTGCACGTTGAGGAATCTTATTATCGAGATTACAAATATGAGACTAAATGATTATGGTCTAGATTGATGGTTGTTGTATTGGCATCACTTATTTTTGAATCAATTTAGTTCAAAGATTCAGATTTTCGGTCTGTACGATAATCGTTTAGTGTGCACAATCTGGATATGAAAATTTTCCGATGAACAACCTGTCGTTAGCTACACTTCATTTGAACACAATAAAGTTGTGCTTTTTTGCGAAGTTCTGGATTCATCCTTGATTGCCACTGTTTCTGATTTATCTTTCTGAAACAGGAGGAGTTCATAATTTATGCCCATTATCATTTATTCATCTCAATTGGCCCTGCGTTAAGAAGATCAACGCTTATATCAAACTTGAAGTACACTTGTTGAAACTTGGTGTGGGTGATGACAACCAATCTGACAGGAGCCTACGAACCACAACTACCAGCAGTTCCAGAATGGCTAAACAAGGGCGACAACGCCTGGCAGATGACGGCAGCGACTCTTGTCGGACTTCAGTCGATGCCCGGACTCATGATACTCTATGCCAGTATCGTCAAGAAAAAGTGGGCTGTCAACTCAGCTTTCATGGCGCTCTACGCTTTCGCAGCCGTTTTAATCTGCTGGGTTCTGCTTTGCTACCGCCTCGCTTTTGGTGATCAACTTCTCCCCTTCTGGGGCAGAGGAGCCGTATCACTCGGCCAAAGGTAAAAAGCTTCAATTTTTCAACCGGACTGTTAACTGAAATTCCTTAAATCCTTTTTTTTTTCTTAACTTGTTGCAGTTATCTAATTCGACGGGCTGCGGTGCCAGAAAGCAAGCATTTGTTCTCCAATGGCACCATAGAGAACCCCATGAACCAACCCTTTTATCCAATGGCATCGCTTGTTTATTTCCAGTTCACATTTGCTGCGATCACTACAATCTTGCTAGCGGGTTCTGTCCTCGGAAGGATGAATATTAGAGCCTGGATGGCGTTTGTGCCCCTATGGCTGACTCTTTGTTATACTGTTGGGGCATACAGTCTATGGGGTGGGGGATTTTTGTACCATTGGGGTGTCATTGATTATTCGGGCGGATACGTTATTCATCTGGCATCAGGTATTTCAGGTTTCACAGCTGCGTATTGGGTGAGCATCTCAAACTCCCATTTTATTCATCATTTCACTCTGTGCATAAAATGTAAGAGGAGAGTAACAAAATCGTTGTTTTAACATTTTTTTTTAAAATTTATTTTTAAACAAGCAGGTTGGACCGAGGTTGAAAGTGGATAGGGAAAGATATGTACCCAACAATATATTGTTAATGCTCGCTGGAGCAGGGCTGCTCTGGATGGGATGGTCAGGTTTTAATGGTGGTGCTCCTTATGCCGCGAATATCATTTCATCAATTGCGATTTTAAACACGAATATATCTGCTGCCACAAGCCTCCTTGTATGGACCTCCCTTGATGTTTTCTACTTTGGAAAGCCTTCTGTCATTGGAGCTGTTCAAGGGATGATCACTGGACTTGCATGCATTACTCCGGGTGCAGGTATGCTGACCCGCACCTTGAGTTACACTTCACGTCGTAATTTTAGAGAAACATAAATTAGCAATGCAACTTGTTGAACAGGTTTGGTGCAATCGTGGGCTGCTATAGTATACGGGGTGCTATCTGGCAGCATTCCTTGGTACTCAATGATGATCCTTCACAAAAAATCTACTTTGCTACAGAAGGTAACAAATAAACATTATGCCATTTTCAGCTTAATTCACTGTTACCGCTACGGCCGAGTGATTGATGCTAATCCACTGTCAGATTGATGACACATTGGCTGTATTTTATACCCATGCGGAGGCTGGTATTTTGGGTGGCCTCTTGACGGGGTTGCTCGCAGATCCCACCCTCTGCAGCATGATACTTCCAGTTAAAAACACCAAGGGTGCATTCTTTGGTGGAGGAGGAACTCTATTCGGCAAACAATTAGCTGCGGCATTGCTGGTCATTGCATGGAACATTGTTTCCACGACCGTGATTCTTCTCGTAATCAGAATTTTCTTACCGTTGCGAATGCCGGAGGAGCAACTCATGATTGGAGATGATGCAGTTCACGGAGAGGAAGCCTATGCTCTTTGGGGAGATGGTGAGAAATTCGATATTATCAGACACGGACGGTATCACTTCAACCATGCTCATGAAATGGAGATGAGAGGGGGGGCTCCAGTCCCTAATGGGGCTAGTAGAGTCACCATTGATTTATAAGTTACTGGTGTTTTTTTAAAATCCTTTTGCACGAGATTTGTTTCAAGTGGTATTCTGATTGACTCGATACATTGCAGTCTTATGCTTTAAGTTGAGAGCCCAAGAGACCGAGACATATAAACAGATGAAATCAATACTCAAAACATACGGACATGACCATTTCTCTTTTTGTAGGTAAGTAGGCATTATCAACTCAAGAATGTCCGAAAGGCTCTGAACTCTACGAAACCTGAAAACAAAACTTACTGTAACTGTAGAAAAAAAACGAGTATTTAATAGCGCTCTATACTCAGTGTTCTAGAGTGTAGTCGCTTAGGATGTTAAGGTGGCCGGACTCTCAAAATCGCCCTACTTTGGGACAGGACGGTGTGCTGGCAAGTGTGTAGGCAACTTTTTCTGTAAACAGTGTGTGACATTTACAAGGATCTGCAATCTGCATTCATTTTTTTCCCATTAGCCGGGCATGTGGTCTAGCTTAGGCAGAGTGTCATCAATTGCTTCACTCTAAACGTCTAGTTTTTGGTAGTTTGTGGTATAGAGAGCAATTGATGACACTCAAACAAATTGAATTATGAATAATGTACATGTACCATCTTTTGGAATTCCATTTTTAAGTCCGTGGCGGGGTGTGTGACCCATCCCAGACCCATCCCGCCCCTTAATAATATATAAATTTTTTGTAATTTTATTTGCCTCTTTTTTATACTTAAACATCATTTTTTATTATTTTTTCTAATTTTAATTAAAAATAATAATTATTTTCGGGCATGAGTCGGGTTTAACCCAACCCGACCGATGACCCGGCCTCCGCGGGGTGGGGCGGGTTCAGGTTACCCTGCCATCGGGGCGGGGTGGGT
>JAOYMZ010000001.1:1898398-1915405 GCA_025802335.1 Pinguicula primuliflora
AATCACATAATATATCTAACATAACTACAGAATATATCTATGCGCGAAAAATTTAATATATTTAATTCACGAACCAACGGGTATTATCCTATTTTTTATTTAAAAAACGGTCTCTGACTAATTAAATCAATCAAACCGGAGCGGACAGGAGCCTTATTTCCTTCTTTTCCTGTGCTCCCCATTTAGTAAGTAATTAATAAATCCGGAAAGTTTGTACTTGCTCGATTGAATTGGGTCTGCACAATAATCTACGAGTGACTCCAATCGTGGAGACGAGACAGGCCAAAGACTAGCGTGGTGTGAAGCATGAGACAGTACCCCGGACCCGGAGGAGCTCTTTCGCCGAACAGAGACAGAGAGGATGGGAAATTGCGGAACTAGGGAAGAGGCGGCCGTCGTTACGACTGCTCAAGGTGAACACTAACATATGTCTCTTGCTTCAAACAGATCTGAGTCGTAGAGATTAGTTACGCGACATTGATTCATTTCTTACATTCTATTCGTGTAATCATCGTATTAGTTTCACCAAGTTCGCGATTCGGCTGTTTTCCCATCAAATTTTGGTTATTAGGGGGAAATGATCGTGAGTTCGGTATATCAATGCTGGAAACTATATAATTTTGCAGATTATTTCATTATCATAAGTCGAGGAGATCGTCGTTAGGATTGTATTTTATATATTCTTTGTAATGTTCCAAACGTGTTTGCACCATTATGCATTTGACATTTGTATGATATTATCCCGAAGAAGTATTAACATCAAAATTATCAATGGGCAGTTCAACAGCAGCTGCACTTGCTCTCTTTACAAAGTAAGAATCCTGCAACAGAAAAGAAGCATACTCGCTCCATTTCAGACTTGAGCGATCCGTCAACACCTCGTAACTTTGAGAATTTCCGTAAAAACGCTCTGCTATACACGCACGTCATTGCTTTTACTCTCTTTGAACTTGAAACAATTACTAAGAGCTTCCGGTCTGACTACATTCTTGGAGAGGGTGGTTTTGGAACGGTCTACAAGGGTTATATTGATGAGAATGTTAGGGTTGGCCTCAAATCACTACCAGTTGCTGTTAAGGTCCTTAACAAGGAAGGCCTTCAAGGGCACCGTGAATGGCTGGTTAGTTTTCCCGAGTCACATTTGGGCTAATATCTATCATCTTTGCTTTATAGCTTATCCCATCTTTCTCTGTAACTTGACTAACTTTTGTAATTCCTGTGCTTCAGACTGAGGTTAACTTCCTTGGGCAGCTGAGGCATCCTAATCTAGTCAAGTTGATTGGATATTGCTGTGAGGATGATCACAGGCTGCTCGTGTATGAGTTCATGTTCCGAGGAAGTCTCGAGAATCATCTATTTCGTAGTATGTATCATTTCATTAAGATAATGCTTTGATGGCTATTTGTTGATATTGGGTTACCGGCTGCACTTTTTACTTGATTGAATCTAAGGATTTACTGTTTCTTAATTGGATCTTGAGACCTGCAACTTTATGTTTTATTATTATCTTTATTTCAGCACTAAAATTTACCTAGAAATAAGCCTCTAGAGAACAATTCATGTAAATTTATCCCATGTAGAGACTTTCTCACATCTTAACCGGTTTGGATTTCACTGTTTCTTGCTAAGTTGAGACGCCCTGCAGCTTCGTAGGTGGGAAGTGGTTGCCCCACTTTGAGATGAGACTCCTTATTCTGGGATCACAGATTTGGGGTTTCTAGGGGTGGTAAGTTATAATCACGATTCACGGGCCTGAATGAAATCATATGCATTTCAATCTTCAAGGCCTATGAACCGTATCCTAATTTTACTGGGATCATGCAACTGATTTCATCTTTTTGGTAGGGCTTTGTTTTTGAAACAGTAAGTGCTATCTACTTTTTGAACTCTCCTCCCTTCTGTTAAAAATGCAATGGTTCCCTCAAATTCTTTAAATTGACTGGTGCACTTGTATTTATATTCTAGCATGCTACATGCATTAAATTTTAATGATACAATTTGAATTTACGTATCTAGGATCAATTGTTCCATTATCTTGGCAAACAAGAATGATGATTGCTTTGGGGGCAGCAAAAGGGCTTGCATTCCTTCATAATGCTGAAAGGCCTGTTATATACCGAGACTTCAAGACCTCTAATATTCTGCTGGACTCGGTCAGTCATGTAGTTTAAGTTGCCCATTTAAATTTTACCCCATTTGGTAGATTGCGTTTAGTGTGGAAAAGATGCTTCTCGTCTATTTGTCTGGTTACTTTGTTTCCAATTCAACGATTATGTCACTACAGATTGTACCATCCATAGTATTTCATTGCTACAATTTCAAATCGTTTTCATGCAATTCTTGGCTTTTCTGCACCTTAATTTTTTGTGTGAATTGGTGTCGCTACAGGATTATATGGCCAAGCTATCTGATTTTGGGCTTGCAAAAGCAGGGCCTCAGGGGGATGAGACCCACGTCTCCACCAGAGTTATGGGTACCTATGGTTATGCTGCACCTGAATATGTCATGACTGGTGTGGTTCCGACATTGTTCTTTTTGCTTTGGGCCCAAATCTCTTCTTTATATTCGAGTGTTGAATTGATCCTGAACAATCTTAATAGGATTTATAAATATGTTGAGATTATCCTAATATCAATTGTTCTCCCTAGTTATTGCCTTCTCCCATTGGTTGAGGGAACCTAACTTGATTGTTAGTAAATATCTTTCTGAACATTTATTTGCTGGTATTGGGCGCTAAAGCAACCTGTCGTAGCTGTAGCTTTCTTGTCACAACGTTCCAAGATATTGAAGCCTTTTGTGCTTAACCCAAAACAATATTGAAGCCTTGTCAGAAATCTTAGCTGGAGAAATCTACTGCAAATGTTCAAGAGCGTTGAACTTATGTTTTCGGTTTTGAAATTAATTCTTTATTAATTTATGATAAAGCTGTATCCCAGTATGCACCAAATCGTCGGATTATGCCTTAATAAGTTGGAATTTTTTTTTCTGGTAACTCAGTATAAAAAGATTTTAAGAATTATTGCGAGGTATGAGAAAATGGCCCAGAAACTTATGCTGTAAGAGTTCAATTTTACGTACTTTCGCTTTGTACCTTGGATTCGGTTCAAACTGCCTGCATTCTATTTCAAAAAATTGTACTACTATCAGAACTTTGTGTCTTTAATTGCTGAGCTCTATTGTTTGATGGTTTTCTATTTCTAGAATTATTTTCCTCAGTTTATGGAATTTCATTCTAAATTCTGCAAAAATAATGAAAATGGAAGATGTGCAAGGCATTTTCTGTGTAAGTTTGGGAGGCCTGGCTGCCGTTTAGTATTTACTGTGTTTGTTAGCAGTTTTTCACATTCTTGTTTGCTAATAAACTGATTCTTATTGATTTTTGCGTGATATGCACAGGGCATCTTACTGCTAGGAGTGACGTTTACAGCTTCGGTGTGGTTCTTTTGGAGCTGTTGACAGGAAGGAAATCGGTGGACAAGACGAAGCCAAGCAGGGAACAAAGTCTGGTCGATTGGGCGAGGCCAAAATTAAACGACAAGAGAAAAATGCTGCAAATAATAGACCCTAGATTAGAGAATCAGTACTCAGTAAGGGCAGCTCAGAAAGCATGCAGTTTGGCGTATTATTGTCTGAGCCAAAATCCCAAAGCTAGACCCTTAATGAGTGATGTGGTTGAGACTCTGGAACCCCTGCAATGCAGTGGTAGTAATGAAGTCTCATCCGCACCAACGCTTCTATGCAACGGCAGTCCATTTGTTTCAGGAAGGATTCCAGAATACCGGATGCATCGCCGGTCCGGTGGGGCTGTCGGAACAGTTGGTTGTCGGTCCTCAAATCCAAATGGTTCCCCGGGGGGTGCCGCAGTTTGCCAAGTCAGATGAGCGATGATGTTTACTTGATGAATGTATACCGTGCGTTTGGATTGTGTTTGTTGCGGTTTGTGGGTTGCTTTATATTTTGAGAATGTTGTGGTGCTGTGATTCCATGTTTTTTGATGATCAGTGCAACCAAAATTCTTCTTCGATTGATAGTTTGTTTACCTCAAACGATTGAGTTGAGAAGCACTAAATATTAACTGTTCAGTCGACTCTTCACCTAAAGTCAAAGAGGGGTTCTCCCTGGTTTGCAGTTTTTCAACCGGTTTTATCTATTTCTTTACTTGCCTAAAAGCAGGATTTAATGGTTTGTTTTAGTACATTAATAAAAAATACAAAACTAAAATGACTGCAAAATGTTTTAAATGTATTTGCACTAAATGTCTATTTTGTGCAAAAATATCAATGTTTCTTATTTTTAGATATAGTGGTATTTTGTGCAAATATTTAAAAATAATTATATGTTAATTATATATAATAAATTTAACATTAAATTATTAAAATAATCTTTTTGTAAATACATGTGTTTGGAAAATTACGATGACCCAGCAAATATACATTCACACAATATTACTTTTTATGTTTTTGTTTAATATATTCGACGTAAATTATCATGCATAAGTATTTTTGTATGTTTGGAATGTTTAATTTTTTTTTTAAATTTTGATATCATTAGGTCACTTTTTGTTTTTAATATTGCATGAGTGAGTTAAAATTTATTTTTTTAGAAGGAATATAAAATATGAAAAAATTGAATACATGAATTAAAATCAAATAAATTTGTCAGAATATATTTTTTTATATTTAGAATGAACTAAAATATATATAATAAAAAATGTTAATTTGATCCTGAAAATATATTTATACTTTAATATTATTCTAAAAATGTTATGCTTATTTTTAAGAAGAAAAAAAACATCTCATTTAAGTGCTTATTTTTAAGAGGGGAGAGGTACCCAAAAAAGAACCAACGCTAATACTTGTATTACACAAAACACTCATTTTTTTAAAATTTTTTTTATAAACACAATTAGAATCATAAACAAATTACGGAAAACATGTCTTAAATTAACTGACAGCAGATTAACACATTACACAGTACTGAGAGTAATATATAAATTAGATACTGTTAAGTTTAATGTTGTCCTCCAACATACATGTTATGAAGGCACTCCCATGGAAATTGCAAAATTAAAATGATGACTTTAAGACACTCATCCAAGTTAGAAACGACTCAGAGAATTTTGTAGCTACGCAACTCCGAGTATCAGAACAGCTTCCAGTAAATAAAACATAGTTCTACCTTTTCTCCATTACCTGGAACAGAGATCCCTCCATCAATCACCTGAGACATAAGCTCTATCTTCATAATACCTTTTCTCACTTTCTGCTTTCTTCTCATTTCGTTTCTGCATAAGAGTCGGGTAAACTGTAAATTCACCGTAACGTCAGATCAGATTAGTACCTGTGCATAAGTGAAGAGAGCATAAAACCTGGTAAGCATCGTGATTCGACACGATCCTCTTGATTATTGTGCTTGTTGTGATGTCCAGAGGACTTTCCAATTGCTTAAGGATGCCTAAGCTGATTGGAATTTCGTATGGATTCTTCTTTTCCTATAAAGATGAGTAATCAGAAGTACCACCTAGTTACTTCTGTAATACTACTCTGTTAGATTGAAAACCTATGCTTCGAGATAATTAAACCTACTTTCTGGAAATCATTATCCTCGGCCACAGTTCCATGCACAACCAAAGAGATATTGAAGGTTGTTATCTGCAGTAATAGGAGTACAAATGAAAACCAAGTCAATTATAAAATTTCAATGTATATATGTATATATTGATGTTAACAACATGCAGCTTCTTAAGAACATCTACTGATTAATTTTGGCTTAGCAATGATTACCCAAATTATTTTTGGCATAGCAATACAAAAAAAGTAAATTTGAAGACGTAGTATACTTCATTATTCACAATTTAAGGGGGCATGATCTCTAAGATACGGCTGGTGCGCAAATCCAGTACTTACCCACATTATATGCTGCAGATGGTTCTTTCTTTCATTGTTTATTAACATTAAATCATCACCATCAATACTACTATGCTATACTGTTAGGACCTACTTCAACGTAGTCAAGGGATAAAAACCATCAATACTATGATGGCATCAAGAGCATTGCTTCAACAGTAAGTGGGTAGATCAGGAAGCAGCAGAGAAGCAACAACAATGGTAGTAATAAGGGCAGTAATGGTATTATTGTTATGGTAAAACGACCATCTACACTTCACAAGCAAGCATAGTGGCTCACGTTGTTTCTCTTAAACGAAGAAGAAACGCTTTGCATGCATACACTTGAGGTCAACCGTATTTTTGATTGGGGAGGAAATGTTATGAAGCCAATCAATTCAATCAAGGGATACAAAGCATCTAGCTCTTGGTTGAATGAATAACGATAGACGGGCTTTGGGTATTAAAGTATGTTTGGTATTCTGTTTGGTTTTCTATTTAAGCACAGTATCACACAAGGAATCAATGAATGACAATTTTGGAGTATACATAGTTAGATAAGGGATGTTCTCGGCATGTTCTCCCCTAAAAGTACAAAGGGATTTTGGTCTATCCTCAACGTGGAATATCACAGAATCCTACAATTTGGGGAGAAATAAAAAGGAGAAGGAACTATAGGATGACAGCGGAGAAGATCCACCAGGAGCTTGCGGTTATAGAAATTCTCAGAAGCAAGATGAATCACTTATGGAAGATGTCTAGACTCTTCTGAGAGCTGGACGAACGGAGGAGGCCAGTAATCTTGGCTGGGCAGCCGGACAGCCATGGAGGGCTGCTCCTATATGTACATTGGGTAAGTCCAATTTGTTCCTCTCTTGAAGCCCTTCAGAAAAATGGGAAGGACAGAAAGCTGCAGGCTATTTAACTAGAAGGTGGAATTTGTCATTGGTCGCATTTTTGGTGGTGGGCCTCATATTATGCATCGGAAAAAATTGCTGAGCATTTTAATCAACGAATAGAAGTTCTTCCTACGAAGGATCATGATGTTTCTGAAAATTTGAGAGAGTTCTAGGATTGGAGTGCATACTACTCTTATGATGCAAAAAACCGCAAGTGGCTGAAATATGAGCTAGCAAATTAACCTCGTGATCTTTCATATCAGGAAAAAATGATAGCAGTGGCTCTGTTTAATTCTGGACAAATAGCATCCATAGAATTATTACAAAGTGGATGAGGTATCCCGCACAGAGACGCTTTCGGAGAATTTTTTTAGGTCAGCATACGCTTAAGGTCAAGTGTATTTTTGATGGGGGAGTAGATGTTCAGTCAAAGGACACAGAGCTACAGCTCATGGTTGAAGGAAGATCATAGGACTAAAATTCAGCTTTTAATATTTATTGCTTTCATGATTAAAGTGTGTTCAGTATTCTGTTTGGTTTTCTATTAAGCACGACCTCTTGTATCAAACAAGGAATCCAAGAAAGAAGAAGTTGGAGTGTCTGTTCTCCCCTAGAGTTCAAAAGGGTCTGTTTTCCAGTACAAGGGGATCTTGATCTCTCCTTAATGAGTCCTACCGTTGCACTCGAATACAATCATCGGGGTCCTAACATATACTTGGAATCGTTAACCTAGTGGCTCTATGTGTGTTTAAGTCCCCATAAGTACAGAGATCAAACACCAAAGACAACACCTACTAAAAAAACTAAAAAGGATAACTGCTTAGGGATCTGTCATCCAATCTTAAAGGGAAAACCGATTACTTACAAATATTCTATATTCTGTGTTTCTCGTTTATGTCTTCTTAACATTAAATCATTATCTGAAAGGGGAGGATGATATTATATTCATGTAAACACTAACTAGACAATTTATGAGATTTAATACTCACCATATCCTTGGAAACCTCCCATGGAGCACCTATTATCACCTCATCTACATATCTGCAGGCCAAAACACTTAAGCTTCTTTCATGAAGATTCATGATTGGCCGGTGAGCTCCTCTATTTAAACTGTAGCATACGTACATAGAGAATTGTCAATATCTTCCTTGTGAAATTGTAGTAATACAGTGATAATTAATGGAAGTCAACTGCCGTCATACTGTAAGTAAACAAGAACAATTGATGCGACACGTCCATGTGAAGCAGTACAACCAACACAGAAATGCTACGCAGTGAGATCACTCGCCATAAAAAAAAAAAAGATAACTCGCCACTCAAAAATTATAGTGATGAGACTAATATATGCCCTATAAAAATCATGTTCAGAATTTGATTAGACTTTGAAATCTTTCTTACCAAAAAAAATATAAGATTTTGAAGTCTTAAGTGAATAAGCTGTGTGAGCAGTTCATATGAGTTACATCGGAGACGAAAGAGTATACTGATAATATCAAGATGTATATACTTACAAATCACGTGATTATGTAAAACATCCGTCTAAACCATCTTCTTTGAATAAATAGCCTAAGCTGTTTCATTTTGTTATGACGCTGTTGCTCCAAGCCACATCTAAGAAAAGAATGACCGATTGCGTTGATAAAATTTACTAAAAAATGCATTTTCAGGCCCACCAGTAATTGCTTCCGTATGTCGTGCACATCCCGTTGTCACAGCGCCAAAACTATCTACTCTATTCTTGAGACCAACACCACCACTCTATCCTACATAATCTTTCTGAAGCAGCTCGGAAATCTCATGGGGGCAATGAATTTTCAAAATGAAAAGTTAATCAAGGGCAATGAATCTTGAGCTTTATCTCGTTGAAACGAGAATGATAAAGGCAGAAAATTTCAAGTTATGCCTATTTTTCATTCATGCAAAATGCTTTTCTTTAAGTCACTACCGCATATTCTTGCAGAAACATGAAGAACATAGGATAATAAAGTACTTGAATATAATTGGCTGGCCAGACTGCATGGATATAAACTATCAAATTTAATTTGATGAAAATCGCCAACAAAATGGTGAAAGTAAAGATCGCACACCTCACTGTTTGATCAGTATGGATGCCAACAAGAAGAAAATCACCAAGCCCACGGGCGAGCCTGAGTATCTACATAACCACACAAAAGTTAATCTTAGACTAGGACAATTTAATTGCATCAGGATGTTTACTAAATGAGGAGAAGTTTCAAATCCAAGTTGCAGAGGCAGAACATTATGCTTGAGTGTGAAATATAACAACCAAACCAGGAATAAATTGGCACACGTATCTGGTACCAAAATATAATTGCAAAATCTGTTGATTAACAAAACCACATAAATCAGACTAGATAAAATGATCTCGTACCTCCACATGTCCAGCATGGAAAAGATCAAATGCACCATCTATGTAAATTATACGAGAATCAGGTCCAGGCCCCTAAAATACGCAACACAAAAGATATTTGACAATCTAAAAATCGATACCAACATACACATAAATCACATTGAAATGAATAAGATCAAAATGAGAAAAAATAAAACAGACTAAAATGTATGCAGACGAGGACTATTAGCAAAAGGTATATTATCAAGGCAGAAATCAAGGCTAAGATCGAATGTACAGGAGACTTCCCGAGGAAAAGAAAGTTAAAGAAATAATAAGTAAAAAATTATATCTAGTGTACGTAAGATTAAAAGCAGATCACTTTGCTCTACTGTGACATGTTAACAGATATTTTACTTTCCTTTCTGGTGCCATTTAAAATTAATGGAGCTCCAGTAGATAGCCTCCAGACAAAAATAATGGCATTAAATTGTCATGGATATGGAGGTGGTGCCTGTCCATTAAAATTAAAATGCAAATGAAATGAGTTTATAAATTATAATTCAGAGGTCAACCATCACCCCGACCCGATAGGAAAGATATCATATATGCTCAACCATTGTATTGATAATTTTTTTTTGGTAATTCATTGTACTGATAATAAATTGTAAAGAACTTCATTTTCAAATAACTAGTCATTGGGATGATCAGACCAATTTTTAGAGCCTATACCAATAAAGTTCTTTGAATTTCAGCAGGAAAGTGTCAACGTTGTGGAGGGTGGATAGAGGGAAATTGGTAAACAGATAAGCTTTTAAAACACATAATCGTGCTTGTTTGCAAATGAAGGATGCCAACAAGGGTTCATTTGATCATATATATGACAGATAAAAATGTAGACTTTGCATAACAAGAGAAGAAATATGTATAAGGCAGATCACGATGAGCCTCTCGGCCTACACAAACAAATTCTCACTAGGATACTGGACTCTGGGAACAACTGTATTGAAAATTTCTACCATAAAAATAAAATATGTACCTTGCCATTGGAGAATTGGACAATCCTACGAGATGTAGGCAGAAAATGAGATATACGTGTGCTGCTGCCTGATCCATGGTCATCGAATTTTTGGCTGTGACCATGGCTGAACTGTCTTTGCAGAGATGCTTGACTTTGTCTGGCACCAGTTGACCTCTCTCTTACACAGAGAAGCATTCGGCCTGGTAACAAAAATAAATTACAAGAATTTAGCATGTGATTAGCAAACAAATTTCATCTGTGAAAAAAGTTATTATTCTATTTTTTGAGCCTACGCCTACATCTACTGAAATTAAAGACGTGTTGCTATTGGTTGACTGCCTATAATTTAAAGATATATTATATGTACAGTCTGAATAGAGTGGGGGCGAATCAAATTCATGCAAATACAAAAATAAACAATCTTAAGGGAGAATATGATTTCCTCTAGTCATAAAGTTCAATGAGGGAATGTTGCAATGACAGACCAACAATATCAGTGCTTGATACCCCTTCAGTGCGCTTTATTTGTTTATAACGCCCAACTTTCTTAGCAAGTGCATAAGCATCAGTTCCGTCTGGAAGAATGCAAGGGTCATCTCCATGGATGATGTAGTCAATATTGTACTCATCAAATAGCTTTCTCATGAAATTTTCAGTGATTGCATAGGGAGCATCAGGAATAACTTCATCCACCCATTTTACAGCACTGACCATGACCATCCTGGAGCAGAGATATCAGCAAAGAGTGAATTTCTACGTTGTTCGTTAAAGATTCGTTGTAGTCTTTTCAAGAAAACCCAGTGAATTTCATCAATAATTTCTAAGGATAAAGGGTACAATCATTGAATTTTAAACAACCAATGTGGGTATGTTGCAGAGCAATTGAGGTACCAACTAACGAAGATGAAACTCATGGATGGAGCACAATAATAGCATAGAAGAATACTCTGCCCCAAAGAGCATTTTTTCATGCTGTATGTATGTATAATGCAACAAGTTCCTATTCAAATTATTGTTTGATGAGTTGGAGGCGACAAAATCATAAAAAGAGGGGAAAATAAGACAAGACACGAGTTGTATCTCAGTCTCCAGAGTTGTGTTTTTTTCCTTCTTCCAAGTTCAATCGTTTGATGACTTCCAAAGTTAGCCAGCAGCAATGAGGAAGTATTTACTGCATGAATTATACGAATTTGGAGCTGAGGTGCCAGACTGATGCAGCTTTGTCACAGCCACAAAAAAGATCGTAGCAAGAATATATTCCAAGTAAATGCAACAGTGTTCGAAAAAGTGCTAGGCGGCCGGGGACTGCTCAGCGCCGGCGTAAGTGTCCAGCCGCCTAGGCAGGCTTGTATGCGGTAATTCGGGCAAGACAAGGGAAACAACCTTAGAACAAACAGAGAATGCAACAAAATCCCGAGAAAACATAGATTACATACACGAGCTCCTAAAGACAGCTGGAATATATAAAATAGCAATCCTCTGAACAAGAAAATCCTACTGACGATGAATAAAAAACGAGATAACCCAAAAGGATCTCGAAGAGTCTGAGAGTTGCTCAAACCTTTCGTTAAGAGGAGTAACGGGAGGTCCTTTGTTTGCAGTAATTTCGGCATCGCTGACAACGCCGACAACTAAATGGTCACCGAGTGCTCGTGCCTGTCGAAGGGCATTGCAATGTCCGTAATGCATCATGTCGAAACAACCATCCATGTATACCCTTATCGGCCTCTTCTTCTTCTTCTTCATCATGAGCGGCAAGCCAAAGCGGAACCCCAGCAACGTGACTCCCAATACCACCCCACCGATCAACCACGAAGCTAGAATGTGTTGGCTGCTCTTCCCTTCCCAACCCATTTCCCCGTTGAAATTTCCGACTTCCCAATGCCTTGTCTTGGAAATAAGTAACACCCAACAAAATTGCCCTTCCCAAGATGTATTGCGCGAACGCGAAGGTTGAAAAGAAACTCGTATTGGATGTTGCTAAGGATTTGTTCCTGGTTAATTATATCGGAGGTTACCACGGATTTAGTTTGTACCATCAACAAACCCAATTATTAAATCGAAAGGTGGTGGCCCCTGCCCCTACAAGTGTTGTGGTTATTAAGGGATAAAATTGTCATTTTCGTCGATTTCAGTTTAAATTCCGCCCTCTTTGTTTCTACGAATAGCAGTCCTCTTTAAACATATGTTGCATATGTTTTGAACTCGATTTTGTGGAACATGGTACGGAAGGGTGGTTCTGTGAAGAAATGATATAAGGCAGCCTACTATGTGCACATCCCACACTGCCGACTCACACCATGTGGGAGTACACACACATTCGTGTTTG
Source organism: Pinguicula primuliflora (assembly GCA_025802335.1). Classification (NCBI taxonomy): domain Eukaryota; kingdom Viridiplantae; phylum Streptophyta; class Magnoliopsida; order Lamiales; family Lentibulariaceae; genus Pinguicula; species Pinguicula primuliflora. The sequence continues at coordinate 1,910,883 of JAOYMZ010000001.1, forward strand.
AGCTATATTTGTTAAGGTTCACGAACTGTTCACGAACAGTTTGCAAACAAGCTCACAAATGAGATGATTTGCGTTTGTTCATATTCGATTCATTTATGTGCTCGTTTACATGTTCGAGATCGTTCGTTCAGCATTAATGAGTAATAAAAATAATGAAATGTAAGGACTGATTGATATTTTCATTATCATTTAACAGTTCATTCAAACAAAAAATATCATATTGATAGGTAAATAAATATATATGTATGAATACATTGCAATAACTTTAAACTGAAATCAAAGTAATCGCTCTGAGTTGTTTGATATTGTATCAAGCATAATCAAAATCAATTTAAAATTTTATGCTCCTAAGGAGATGGTCTTATATCTCATCATATACAAAAATAAAACTATCATACCAAAAATAAAATTATCATACAAAAAATATTGTTTAACATATCAAGATCGAACGAACAAATACATGTTCGATCTCTGTTTGTTAAGTTTAACGAACGAACCACGCTTGTTTGTTAAGGTTAACGAACGAACCGAGTTTGTTTGTTAAGTTTAATGAACAGAGTTTCGTGTTTGAGCTCTGTTCGTTAAGGTTTTCGAACCAAATAAACGAACTTTAAACGAGTCGAATTCGAACTTGTTCACAAACAACTATGCTCGTGTACAACTCTAGAATCAATCGTTAGTTGAATGATACCAAACACATGACAAAACAATCCCACAGCTACCAAACAATGGATTTAATAAACCCAATCATGAAACACTCAAAATAAACAATGGACTTCGTGCTACCAAACAAAGGTGATTTGGTACAAATGGTTACTATTCACTGTGTTTCTTTATTAGCCACCTTAGCACCAAAGGAACTCTTAAGCCCTAAGGTAAATTATCCATCAAATGCAAGTAATGTTGAATTTGAGTTCAGAGGTCACTTATGAGATTTGCAGTTATGGGTTATCGAATAAATAAAGAATTAGATTCAAATCCCCATCCTACAAACAGTTACTTTCTCTACCACGAATTTTGCTCCACCTTTGCTCTTCATCTCTTCGAAATTATTGCAGGGTTAAGCTGTTAAAACCACCATGGGTGATGTAGATATGCTTAATACTGAGGCATTTCCTCCTCTAAAGGAGGACGGTCCAAATAAAAAGGTCAAAAATTGGGAATCAGAGTTAGCGTCCTTCACTCCGAGCTTCTTCCAAGGCATCACTCGTCCTAAACTCATTTTATCCTAAGTGAGTGTGATCTATGCTTTCAAATCCATGTTGACTTTAATGAAATAGTCAAAATCAATGAGGGGGCATTATACAAAGCCATAACATCAAGCAAATAGTCACATTTAAAGCGCACATACACGAGTTTTTTTTTTGGGATAGGTAAATGCGATAAATACTCTCTCTCTTTCCCAGTATCTGAGAATTTTTATACTCCCGACTAATCTAAGGGGCATGCACCCAGCCCAAAGTCTCCTATAGATTAGACTTGGCAAGGCGTTTTTGCTAGGGCTTGAACTTAAGACCTCTTAGTCAAAGTTCACTTGAGTGCCACCCAACCAAGCTACCATGGTTAGCGCATATACACGAGTAAATTGCCATGAAAATGGCACACCCTTATTATCAGATTGTTGGGGTAGGTATGGGATGAGATACCAATCTCTACAAACCAAGCTAAAACTAATCTTGCAACCTAAAGGAGACCTGAAACTAATCAACATCGCTGATGGGTTCTATCTAGTTTGTGTCTCCAATGACTCAAATTATCGCAAACCTCTACTTGAAGGTCCTTAAATTCTAGGTGGTCGCACACTCCGTGTATTTCTATGGCATGATGTATTTGATACTAAAGTTGACCACATTAAATTTGTGGCCACCTGGATTCGGCTCCCAAGCCTTCCCATGCACTACTACTACGAAGATCTCCTGATCGAAATATCCAAGCCATTGGGAGTCTCTATCAAAGCGGGTGTCGATACCCTCGAAGAAACACAAGGATCTGTTTGCGTGTCTTATTGTCTTCTTGATTTGTCAGTCCCTTACCCTCTTGTCATGATTGATAGGAAACTCTATCTCGTGCAATATGAGGACCTGCACAAGATTTGCAACTTGTATGCCAGGTATGGGCATTCCTTTACTGAATGCACATTCTCCACTACAAAAGATGACGATGCACCAGGGAGCAGTTCCACGTTGGAATCTGATGAGTTCCCGACAAAGAATAACCTTCCTCTCCTAATAACCTGGTCCATCATCCCGCTGATGGGACCATGGGTAACCTCGCCCATGGCGGCCCATTACTGAATGACTTAGTTGCAGCCCATGGGCACCCTTCTTCGAGTATAGACCACTCATCTCTGACCACCGCAAGCTCTCACTCTCATCGACAGCAGCCAGATGACTCTCGAAACCTGGCCCTTTGATCCTGGCAGTAAAATGGGGCCGCCATCCAGGCAAGGCTACTAATCCATCACCCATTATGTGTCTAACTCAAATGGTCCTTTTGACAGGTTCTTCGCATTATCCAACTCAGACCCTGAGGAGGTCAATGATGATTCCTCTGATTTCAACATGGGTCAAACCCATATTCCTACTCCCTCCGCCCCCCATGTCATGCCAATATCTAAAGTAGTAAGGCCAAAAAGGCTAGAGAAAGCTCCGAACCCCCTATACGGTCTAGATATATCATAGGAGCCCACAAAACACATAGGGCTGGAGACTCCCTCTGGGCATCTTCCTAACTGTATCGATGACTTCTCTAGATTCCCTCCCGTGGTTCGAACCGATCCTAAATTTTAATTTAGATGCTCGTAACACCCTATTTAATGTTAGATTTATGTTTGTTGCTCTTTTTTGTGTAATTGAGGGATTTCCATTAAAAACAAAAATTGAGTTATTTCAAGGCAAGTGCCAAAAACGGTATGAAAGGCCTGACAAACCAAAAACGTTGTATCATACTACATTAGAGTCCATTCTTGTTCTGAATAGGGAGACTGTGGTCTCAACCATTATGATAGCGCTCCTCCACTTGGTTTTAAGCCTCTCGCTTCAATTTAGTACCACACAGAGGTCTTTACAATGTCTAACACGTCTTGCATACCTTTCACATCAAACCTCATACCGTTTTTTTCTTCCACAAGTACCACGCGGTAGCCTGCCATATTATTGCTCCTATTTTCCTCCATATATGCCCTCTGGATTGAATGCGAAACGATGTGAAATGGCAGATCAAGTCTATCTGCACCACCACTATAATTTCCGTCCATTCCACAATAGAATGTCATATTTCTTGAGCACGGTCGCAAGTAATGAATAGATGACCACAAGCTTCCTCATCAGTCCATACCATACACATCTTCTCATTACTGCAGTATTTGCATCCCTCTTCTTACCAAGTTGTCCATGGTTTGTATGCAGTTTTAAAGTAGCCTCCATGAGAAGGCTTGGACTCAGCTTTGGAGCAAGTATTCCCCATGTCTGCTTAAGTTTCCTTTTCTCTTCAGTCATGGCAACCTGCACACTTTCTTGCAACAAACAGTAACCTGATGCCACTGTATATTTACCCGAGGGATCAGCCTTCCATCTCCATATGTCATTTTCCTCACCATCAGGCATGTGTGCGAGTCAACGGTAGGATTTAGCAAATTGATGCCAACTAGGGCTATGAACGAACAGAGTCGTCGTGAAAAATCTCGAATTCGACTCATTTAAAGCTCGTTTGTACTGTTCGCAAATCTTAATGAACAGAGCTCAAACACGAAACTGTGTTTGTTATGCTTAACAAACCAGCTCCATTCCTTCGTTATCCTTAACAAACAGAAATCAAACATAGATTTGTTCGTTCGATCTTGGTACGTTAAACAACGTTGTTGTATGATCATTTTATTTTTGATATGATATTTCTATTTTTATATATGATGAGATATAAGGTCATATCGTTAGGGGCTTAAAATTATTATGCTTCATGTCATATCAAACAACCCAGAGTGTTTACTTTTCAGTATTTTCATTATTCATTAGTTCAGAACGAACGATCTCGAATATGTAAACGAAGTTATGAACACATAAACAAGTCGAACATAAACGTTCGCGAGCTTGTTCGCAGACTGTTCGTGAACCTTAACAAACTGAGCTCAAACACGAAGCTTTGTTCGTTAAGCTTAACGAACTAATTTTGTTCGTTCGTTAAACTTAACAAACAGAGCTTGAACATAGTCTGTTCGTTCGAGTTCGGTTCGTTTACAGCCCTAATGCCAACACCAAATACCGAATAAGTTTGAATCGTGTGATAATGCCCGAAAAAAACTGATGCCAACAACAAATAAGGATGACTTCAACTCGACTTCCGCCGCCGACACCCCTTGTCCCCATTGCTGAAGTATGTTGTTGTTGCTGTTCTGTTTTGGTGCTGAAGGAAATCGTGTGATAATGCCGAAAAAAAGTGTCTTATTATTTTGTTGAAAAATTATGAGTTTTAAGACCGGCCGGTCAGATTTCAACCCGCGGAGCTCGGCACATACTGACCGGGACTGC
>JAOYMZ010000001.1:1931157-1955601 GCA_025802335.1 Pinguicula primuliflora
AAGGCCATGCATAGAATTGTATATGTTCAAGTTTTGGTGATATTCTGACGAGTTTATCACCGTTTAATTTAGGGATCATATTTCTCCTTGGGTTAAGTAGTCCTTAATAGGGTTTTAGAAATTTCCGGCAACTTCGTCGCCAGGACCGTACCAGAACATGGGGCTTTTGATCTCCTACGTATTATCTTTCTAATTGTGAAACCAATTTTGACAACGGGTAGTGGTGGGTATGGCTTGTGCACGGGTTGTGCACAAAATGGGTTGTGCAAAAGAGCCTGACCCTATATATATATGGGGCAAGATCTGGTGACATGATTTTATACATGCATTTTCAATTCCGGCCACTAGGATTGCCCGTTGACAGAATTGGGCACAATGTTAGAAAGCTTATGCATAGAAGATCATAAGTCCCATGTTTAGTTCCGGATCCGGCGACTTCGTCGCCAGATTTTCTAAAATTCTATTTAGGACTACTTAACCCTAGGGGGAAATATAAACCCCTGTTAAACAGTGATAAAGTCATCGGAATATCACCAAAACTTGAACATATTCAATTCTTTGTATAAGCTTTCTAATGATGTGCCCAATTCTATTAACGGACAACCCTAATGACCGAAATTAAAAACCATATATAAAATCCCGTAACCAAATCCTGCAATTATATATATTAGTGGATTCCAAAATTTAAAAAAAAAATCACCTGCCATTTTGCTGGAGGTACCGTACTGGACATTCCATATCGGTATAAATGCTGAACACTACACGGAGCATTATTGCAAAATTAAGTAGTAAAACGCCAAAAGCTCTCCCTTCTCTTCACGACTCCCCTCCAAGAAAATCTCTTCCGAAAATGGCAGGACTCCCTCAGACAAAACTAGAGGGTGAAGCTGTACCCGATGCCTGGGACTACAGGGGCCGACCAGCCCTTAAATCCACCACCGGCGGATGGACCAGCGCCGCCATGATTCTAGGTCCGTTTTAAGCTAAGGAGGAATTCCTTTTCACACATTACCCGATATTTGAACTGAAGTGACTGGGAATCCCGGCAGCTCACGTGAACTTCTTTAGTGGGTTTCCCAGACGTTCATTTATGATGATTTTTCTATAAGCGTCGGAACTTTTCCGGCTTAAAAATTCACCGTTGTTATATCACGCATCTTTCTTTTCTTGTGCCGACTCTGATTTTGATTTTTCCGGCGAGTCAGGGGTTGAGATGTGCGAGAGGCTGACGACGCTGGGGATAGCCGTGAATCTCGTTACGTACTTGACCGGTACTATGCACTTGGGAAATGCCAGCTCAGCAAACACTGTGACCAATTTTCTTGGTACTTCTTTTATGCTCTGTTTGCTTGGAGGTTTCGTTGCTGATACATTCTTGGGAAGGTAGAAAAACAAAACTGTTAAATACTTTTAGGAGAAAGATGGGTTGTTCAGATTCTTGACAACCTTATCTTTCCTGTAGGTACTTGACAATTGGCATCTTCGCAGCAGTTCAAGCAACTGTAAGGAATCAATCCCTGTTTCTTCACAAAACAGATCTTATCGGGCTCGGCACTAGACGGGTTCTGACATTATTTTGTTTGGCTGGCATTTTTTCGAACACTTACCATTCATTATTTTGTTCTTGGTCTCAGGGTGTCACAGTCTTGACGATATCCACCATAATCCCCGGCCTCCGACCGCCCAAGTGTGAGATGAACAGCCAATCCTGCGTCCCAGCGAGTGGTACACAGCTTCTTGTCCTGTACTTGGCTTTGTATCTCACCGCTCTCGGCACCGGTGGATTAAAATCCAGCGTTTCGGGTTTGGGCTCTGATCAGTTCGATGAATCGGATGAGGGAGAGAGGAAGCGGATGATCAAGTTCTTCAATTGGTTCTTCTTCTTCATCAGCATCGGGTCACTGTTGGCAGTCACGGTTCTTGTATACATTCAGGATAATGTTGGACGGCAATGGGGATATGGGATTTGCGCGTGCGCGATTGTTTTGGGCCTGGTGATTTTCCTGGCAGGGACCAGACGATACCGTTTCAAGAAGCTCGTCGGGAGCCCGCTGACGCAGATCGCCGCCGTATTGGTGGCGGCGTGGAAGAAGAGGAAGCTTGAGTTGCCGCTGGATTCTTCCAATTTCTTCGAATTGGATGATATTGTCGACGGTGGAAAGAAGCAGAAACAGAAGCAGAAATTGCCACACAGCGACGGTTTCCGGTTAGTTCCGTTCTTGTTTTTTCAGAATCATTCGGATTAAATTCATTTTTTCAAATACCATTACAAATATTTGACACAAATTACAAGACTAAGTTCTAACATAATAGAGCTTATAAGTTATAGCAAGAGGTGTGAGATCAAGTAAAACTTGTCTATTTACCAAAAAAAAAAAGGTAAAACTTGTCTAGCAGTTTTTTTTTTTGAGAAGGGGATAGTCTTCCTTCCATGTGGCTTGGAAGATCATCTGAACAGTCTGGAGATTGGAACATTCTGACATAAAAGGAGCCTATGGTTAAGATGATTCAAAAATCAAACAAAAATTATACCTTCTTTCAAGCTTGTCTTGATTTTTTGGTAGAGGAAGTTCCAAAATTTTGCCATATGTAGAGAAAGTGTCCAACATTCTGCCCCTATACCATGTTACCGAAAAGTTTGTAATCATTGGATTCTCATCTTATGTGGTCGTCCACTAAAATGCCAAATTGACGACCTATTTGATGGGATGATCAACGGGGGTATACCATGCCAAATTAATACACTATTAAAATATATATGAGATAGCGGTCACTTAAGCCGCCTAGCCATCGCCCATCTGTCATGCTTAAATGTTGCCTTAGCGTCCGCTTAGATCGTTTATGTTGAAAGAGAGTCCCACAGCGGAAAGGGATCTCAAAATAAAAAGGTTTAAATAGGAACGTGAGTTCGAATCTAATCACCTTAAGCTCAGTGTTTTAATGAGGATAACCAACATTCTTATCAAATTAACCCTCACGCGCACGAGCTCAGATTATGTGGACTCGATTTTATTCAAAGTCTGTTGATCATCGAGATATGAGCTGGATGGCCCGAGACCCGATTAATGGGTCGGGCCAAATTTCTTCCGTTTATACGAGCCTTTGACCAAGAGGGATCACCGAATACTTTGTAGAACACTGATTATATAGAGTTGTATATACTTTACATGTTGGGTTCTTTTTTATTTTAGGATACATCTTATAAGGATTATGAAATCCCTTATCTGTTCCTTTCTCTATCTCTATTATTGGTGGATGAAGCATTATTCTACTTCCGACCGTTGAGAATCTTTAGTTTGGGATCCATGAATTGGATTGTTTATCTTTTCGTGGTTCACCACCATTCGTGGACGGTCCGTGACTTGAAACTACAGCCCTCATGGTTTTTGTCTGGTCACGGGATTATTCAAACATTTTATAAGTCATGTTCGAGGTATAAGCCACCACTCTTTAACATGGTGTCATCATCCTAATTTGATGATATATTTGATTGGATTTTTCAATACCGAATATTGTGTGTTCACACCGTTGAGTGATGCAAAAGTGGTGTCGTATAACATTTTTCCAGATTCTCATTCCTTTCAGTTAGGTGCGAGATAACGAGGATTTATCGGTGCCAAAAATTGGATGAGCGGGAGGGAAACTAATTAGTTTACAAGTCTAAAACAAATATGTTTTTGGATGAATGGGATAGGGTGAGTCAATGCTCAATAGGGTGTGGTTGATTTTGTAGAGATGAGTGCACAATGGTAATTCATGTGGCTTGTTATGTCCTTGGAGGAAGGATATCTTCACTATGGAAAACACATGGGCATATGAAGGAGTATTAGAGGTCTTGGGGTAGGGAGGGTGTACGGAAACAATCTCCCCATCCTGTTGAGCGGCGGGGTATAATTGCGTACATCTTACCCTCCCCAACCCTGCATAAGGACGAGATTTACTGAGTATGTTTGGTTTGATTTGAGGTAGGGAGGGTGTGGACGTAAGGATACTAAACATATATGCTCCTTGTACAACTAGTGGCAAAAAAGAGTTGTGGTATGTCCTACTAGATAGAATGCATTATGATGTTTAGGTTGTGATTATAATGTTGTTTGATTAACTCATTCATTGAGGACGCTAAACTTATTGATATACCACTGTAAATTCGAGAATTTACATGATTTCAGTCTGAGTGGGGAAGCACTATGGAGAGATTGTTATTAAGTGGAAACTGGTTAATCCTATGGCTAAATCTTATTCAAACTTCAACAAGCTCAAATCTAAAGTCTATTTTAGACTTCCTACCCATTACTATGGTGAGCAGTTTATACAAAAAAATTTAAAATATCAATAGCTCGACTTCGTAGGATGGTACCAGATCTTATATCACACACTATCAGACTAGTTATGTGTCGGGAAGACACATTTTGAATAGTATTCTGTCAACTAAAGCGAAAACTTTTTTTTTAGCAAAAGAAGGAGAAAATGTTCTGAAGGTAGATTTTGGTAAGACTTTCAACAGTTCCCATTGGAATTATATTTGGAATCTTATGACATCTATGAATTTCAATCAACGGTGGCTAAGAAGGATGCATGTAAATAAACGGAATATATGGTGGAATTAGAAGAAATAGAGGGCTATAAGGTATGCACAAACGATATAATGATCACTCACCAAAGTTTGCTCAGGATCCAATCCTTTTTGAAAATGGAATAGTGGGTGATATAATGACTTTCAAACGAGTTCTTAAGACTTTTCAAGGTAGTATCGAGGTCTGCAAGTTAGTTTCAAAGGGAGAAAACTCTGCAATTTGAACATTGAGCTATCCACAATCATAGATAAATTTCCTCCTTTTTTATTCACATCTATCATATTAATGTACTTTTCTCTCACTACACCTCATCTTTTCTACATTTATATTTTCTCTCTCCAACCTATCCTACATATTCCACAATCTTTGAAGGAAATTTTCACCCCACAATACCACGCCTAAAAAATCTATATCTTATTATTATTTTTATATTGGGGAGGTATATCTTATTATTTTAATATATATTAAAATTATATCTTATTATTTTAATATATGTAGGGGCAGGTTCCGGTGACATGATTTTATACATGCATTTTCACTAGGATTGTCCGTTGACGGAATTAGGCACATCGGTAGAAAGCTTATACATAGGAGATCATAAGCCCATGTTTAGTTTCGGTTCCGGCGACTTCGTCGCCATTTTCTAAAACCCTATTTAGGACTACTTAACCTAAGGGAAAATGAAAACCCTCCGTTAAACGGTGATAACGTCGTCGAAATATCACCAAACCTTGAACATATTTAATTCTATGCATAAGCTTTCTAACGATGTGCTCAATTCCGTCAACGGGCAACTCTAGTGGCCGGAATTGAAAATCATGTCTAAAATCCTGTTACCGGATCCTGCACCATATATGTATTGGGGCCCAACTTATAACGTGAGTTTCAATATACATGAAAAGTCGGTGGAAAGTGGTTCTTCCACCCACCTTCCCCTTTTCAATTTCCATGGACAACACGGTGTTCGCCGATTCCCACCAAAATGGTAGGAAAATTTTTTCCCTTTTTGTGGTATCGTAATTTCAGTTAGACAACTTTGTTCGTTATCGGAATTGACTATATCGATTTAGGGTATATACGTAGGAGACAAACAACTCATGTGTTTGACAGGGTTCCGTCGTCTCGATTGTCGGAATTTTCTAAACCGCAATTAAGGACTATTTAACTCAAAGGGAAAACGTGTAACGAAATCACCGGAGACGTAGTCATCGAAATTCCGCCGGAGCAGAGGACTTTTCACGTATATGCTTTCCATCAATATACCTAATTATATATTTTATTAATATTAATATTTTATTAGACATATATAATTATATATAATTTATTATTTGATTTTGTACATAGGCAAAGTAGCTAGACAAATTCACTGGCACTGTTTGTATTTTTCTTCCACAGGTTCCTGGACAAGGCGGCGATCAAGGATCCTGCTGTTCCCTACAACAAGTGGTCCATCTCCACTCTGACGGACGTTGAAGAAGTGAAGTTAGTCCTCCGCATGCTCCCCACCTGGGCCACCACCGTCATGTTCTGGACCGTCTACGCCCAGATGACTACATTCTCCGTCTCACAGGCCACCACCATGGACAGGAGCATCGGAAAATCATTCAAGATACCACCGGCATCACTCACCGTATTCTTCGTCGCAAGTATCCTCCTAACCGTACCCATCTACGACCGCATCATCGTACCCATCACAAGAAAATTCACGCACAACCCCCACGGACTCACCCCCTTGCAGCGCATCGCCGTAGGACTCATCCTCGCCACACTCGCCATGGCCGTCGCAGCACTGACGGAGATCAAGAGGCTGAACGCCGCCAGATCACACGGCCTGACGGACGATGCGACGGCCGTCGTCCCGCTGCCTGTTTTCTGGTTGGTCCCGCAGTTCTTCTTCGTGGGTGCCGGCGAGGCATTCACGTACATTGGGCAGCTCGATTTCTTCCTGCGGGAGTGCCCCAAGGGGATGAAGACGATGAGCACGGGGTTGTTTCTGAGCACACTCGCGTTGGGTTTTTTCGTGAGTTCTATATTGGTGAGTATTGTGGAGAAGGCGACGGGGGATCATAAGCCGTGGCTGGCGGATAATCTGAATCAGGGAAGGCTGTATAACTTTTACTGGCTGTTGACGGGGTTGTGTGTGGTGAACTTTGGTGTGTTTCTGATGGGTGCCAGGAAGTATGTGTATAAGGAGAAGAGGATGGCGGAGGCTGGGATTGAATTGGAAGGATCAGAACATATTGTGCACTGAGGAAGGAGATGGAGAGACAGAGAGGTATCAAGGCAATAAAAAACATTGCTGGTTTTTGGTACTTTGCTGAACATGTAAAATTTTTACTGTTTAATTGACATGGAGCACTGGACTTTTATTTATATGGTGGCAAAATGAGGAAGGAATATTTATCAGTAATGGTCTGTAATTAAACAAGATGGATACGTCATTGCATTACTAAACACCATTACCAATTTTTGACATATAGAATAATCGGGTTCGTTAGGGCAATATACCCAATGGATATACCCGAGGCTGTTTGCAAATCACGTAATAACTCATCTTGGATTTAAATTCAAAAGATAAGCATTTACATATCGCCGAATGGGTTTGAGTTTCCCCAAACTAGCAAAACATAGTCTCTCTTCTAATACATGATATATCATCCCCGAGTACTTTCACCACTTCGAAGTATCAAAAGAGTTTCATTGAATCACCGGTGAACTACGACTTTGCTTCAAACTTCACTCACTCGCGCATTGCCGCCTCTCTACCTAGATCTGTAATCTAACATGTGTAGGTCGTGAGCTTCCCTTGGAAGCTCACTAGGAATTTGGATTATATGAAGCCCCTCTAGCGAACACATTAGTACACACATATGATAAACATTCATATTCCAAGTACACTTAGCCCTATTACTCGTGCTAACAAAAGGAGCAACACGCTTCAAATGAGTCAAATGCCAAGTAACATACTTCTGCTACGAGTAAGACTGCAGTTCCAAATTATCAATCCTGCCAAACACTGGCATGATTCACAGTTTACTGTCTATTAGGATAAGCACCTAACCTTTAGCATAAAAGAATTTACACACAGTAACAACAAATCGCATGCTAAGGTCCAACCGTGCACCAGCACCATGTAGCCACTCTGCATTCCTAATAGTTGTCGTGTGGGTTTTCCATAGGAGACAAAAACAGCACATACAGTTCATATAATATCCTCCCTTTCGTTCATGAAAAGCACCAATGACTGTGCGTAGTGGCAGGTTCAACAACTAAACTCCAAGTTTCCAGCAATTCAGTTCTAAAATATTCCGCGTGACGAAAATCAGCGATGGGTGCATGTGCTTCTTTTGAAAAGGATTCGAAAGGTATGTTTTCCAGCGACTGCACATATTTAAGAAAAAATGGAGTTGAAGAAACGTGCAGAAGTGCTACTGTTTTGCATTGGCTCGTCGAGGTACACTATAAATTTGACTTTCGAGAAGAGACGTTATTCCTTACAGTAAATTTAATAATTAGGTTCTTGTCAAACCAATCTGTGGTGAGAAAGAAGCTACAGCTTGTCGGCCTTGTTGTGATGCTTTTAGCTTGTAAGTATGAGGAGGATTCTGTACCCGTCGTGGATGATCTGATCTTCATCTCCAACAAAGCATATTCAAGAATAGAAGTAATTGAAATGAAAAGATTACTGCTCAACACCTTGCAGTTCAATATGTCTATTCCAACTGCATATGTTTTCGTGAGAAGATTCCTCAAGGCAGCACAATCTGACAAAAAGCTTGAGCAGCTGGCTTTCTTCTTCATCGTGCATTGTCTGGTGGAGTATGACATGCTCAAGTATCCACCATCATTTCTTGCTGTTGTTGCTATTTACTCGGCACAATCTACATTACATGATTGGGGCCAATGGAGCAAGACTTGCGAATGGCACACAGGCTACTCAGAAGATCAACTCCTTGAATGCTCGAGGGCAATAGTCGTGTTTCATGTATGTCCTTAAACGAAAAGTGTGGGTACACTTCATGTATGTCCTTAGCCATTTCCCACGTAGCCTCCTCCGAGTAGTTGTGCCATTGCACTTTTACATAAGAGACTTGTCGCTTCCTCAGCGTTACTTCCTTGAAGTCTAAAATCTTCACGGGTTCTTCCACTCGACTCAAATACTCTGTAACCGAAAATCGTTCCACCTCCAAAATATGATTTGGGTTCCCTACATACTGACAGAGTTGAAACACGTGAAATACATTATGCACCTTGGAAAGAGCAGGGGTAAGGCCAAGCAGTAGGACACCTCCCCAACACGATCAAAAATCTCATACAGTCAAATTTACCTTGGGTTCAGTTTTCCCCCCCTTCCAAATCTGACCACTCCTTTTATCGGTCACACCTTCAAAAATTCCTTGCTCCCCACCTCTAGGATCAACGGTCGGTGCTTCAGATCGATCCAACTCTTTTGGCAGTCTTGCACATGTTGTAGATTCTTTCGAATAACCATGACTTTCTCTTCGGCCAGTTGCACCAACTCAGGTCCAGAGATGTGTTTTTCTCCCACCTCGTCCCAATATATCGGAGATCAACATCAATGCCCATAGAGTGCCTCATAGGGTTCCATACCCAAGCTAGTGTGATGATTGTTATTGTAAGCAAACTCTACTAGCGGCAAATATTGCTCCCACTGACCCTTGAAATCGAACACACATGCACGTAACATGTCCTCTAGCATCTAAATAGTCCTCTCTGATTGCTCATCAGTCTGCGGGTGGCAAGCGGTGCTGAGTCATAACTCTGTGCCAAGGTTTGCCTGTAGACTCTACCAGAATGGGAGGTAAATCTCAGGTCTCAATCCAACAAAATATTCAGGGGCACACCGTGCAATTTCACGATATTGTCGACGTACTCAGTGGCTAACTAACTCATGCTATACTTGAGTGTTATGGGTAAGAAATGTGCGCACTCCGTGAGTCTGTCCACAATCACCCAAATAACATCATATTTCTGAGCCGTCAGAGGTAATCCCACCACGAAATGCATAGTAATTTGTTGCCACTACCAAAAAGGGATCTCTAGAGGCTGCATCTCTCCTCCTGGCCTCTGGTGTTCTGCTTTGACTAGCTGACAAGTCATACACTTTGCCACAAAGTCAGCTACCTCTCGTCTCAAGTCCGGCCACCAATATGTCTTCTTTAGATCCTGATACATCTTTGTGATCTCGGGATGAATATTAATACGAGATTTGTGGGCCTCACTCAAGATATCTTACTTAAGGGTTGGATCATTCGGTACTCATATCCGACCAAACTTCAGAACTCGACCATCCAGTGTAAGCCAGTGATCAGTTACCTCATCGCTCGTGGCCTTTAAGGTCTGCTGGATGTCACATCTTTCGTCTGAGCTTCCCGTATCCAGTCCAGGAGGTTGGGCTCGACATATAATGCAATCATCTGAGCCGAAATAGAATCAACCACCTCCGCCTCTAAGCTATCCCACTCCTACGCCAACATTGAAGACATCTGGAACCCAATTGACTTTCACAGGATGATACTGAATGTCAAGGTCATAATATTTAATTAGTTCCATTCAGCGCCGTTGGCACATATTAAGCTCCTTCTGTGTAAGGAGATAGCGCAAGTTTTTATGGTTGGTATAGAGGATGTCCCATATAAGTAGTATATCCATATCATCAACACGAACATCATAGCTGCTAGCTCCAAATAATGAGTATGATAATTAAGCTCATATATTTTCAGTTACCATGAAGCCTAGGCTATCACTTTCTCGTCTTGCATCAGTATACATCCGAGTCCATTCTTGGAGGCGTCACTATACACTACGTAGTCCACTCGTTCCCTAGGTAAGGTCAAAACAAGCGCAATTATCAACCTCTTTTTCAGCTCCTCAAACCTCTGGGTGCATCAACCATCCCACTTAAATTCGACCCCCTTCTGAATGAGCCTAGTGAGTGGCCGAGACAGCTTGCAAAATTCTTCATTGAACTTTCGGTAATATCCAGCTAGGCCTAGGGACTCCGAACTTCTCCCAATGTCTTCGGCGCATGCCACCTCTTTATTGTCTCAATTTTGCTCGAATCCACCGCGACACTGTCAGCCGAGATCAGGTGACTCAAGGATGCTATCTGTTCGATCCAAAACTCATGCTTCGAAAACTGTAGTATCGCCCTCAAATGTAGTTAACGAGCCTCGACATTAGGCGAGTATACCAATATATCATCGATGAAGACGATAACGAATTTGTCCAGATATGAATGGAACACCTGATTCATCAAGTTCATAAACCCTACCGGTGCATTGGTCAAACCGAAAGGCATGACCTAGAATTCAAAGTGGTCATATCACGTTCAGAACACCGTCTTGCTTACATCCTCTTTCTTCACCTTCATTTGATAATAACCGAACCACAAGTCTATCTTTGAGAAAAAGCACACTCCAGCCAGTTGATCAAATAAGTCATCGATAAGGGGTAATGGGTATTGATTTTGAACAGTAACCTTATTGAGTTCCCGATAGTCAATGCACAGACGCATGATCACATCCTTCTTCCTCACAAATAACACCAAAGCCCCCCAAGGAGACACACTTGGCCAGATCTGGCCTTGATCTATAAGCTCTTGTAATTGTATCTTCAGTTCTGCTAGCTCTTTTGGTGCCATGCAGTAGGGTGCTTCCGATATCGGGGCCGCCCTAGGTATCAAGTCAATCCCAAATTCTACTTGTCGATCTGGTGGTAAGTGAGGGAGTTCATCAGGAAACACTTCCGAAAGCTCTCACACAACTGGTATCTCTTCTAGTTTCTTCTCCTGCCCCGGTGTGCTGACCAGGAGTGCCAAATACGCAGCATGCCCCAAACTACCCTGGTTAAAATGAAACCTGGCTCTTATACCAAAAGTAACGAACTCATTTTCGACATATAGAATAATCGAATCCGTTAGGGCAGCGTACCCATGCATATACCCGAGCCCATTTGCAAATCACATAATAAATCATCTCGCATTTAAATTCAAAAGATAAGCGTTAACATATCACCAAATAGGTTTGAGTTTCCCCCAACTAGCAAAGCATAGTTTCTCGTCTAATACATAATATATCCTCCCCAAGTACATTCACCACTTCGAAGTATCAAAAGAGTTTCATTGAATCACCAGTAAAGTACGACTCTGCTTCAAACTTCAGTCCCTCACACCTTGCCGCCTCTCTACCTGGATCTGCAATCTAACACGTGCATGCCATGAGCTTATCTTGGAAGCTCAGTAGGAATTCGGATTATATAAAGCCCCTCTAGCTAACACATTAGTACAAACATATGATAAACGTTCATATTCCAAGTACCCTTAACACTATTACTCATGCTAACAAAAGGAGAAGCAAGCCTCAAATGATTCAAATGCCAAGTAACTTACTTCTGCCACAAGTAAGACTGCAATTCTAAATTATCAATTCTGCCAAACACTGGCATGATTCATATTTTAATATCTATTAGGATAAACACCTAACTATTAGCATAAAAGAATTTACACACCAAATCGCATGTTGAAGTTCAATCGTGCACCACCACCATGTGTCCACTCCACATTCCCAATAGTTGTCGTGTGGGATTTCCATAGGTGACAAAAACAGCAAATACAGTTCCATAATATCCTCCCTTTCGTTCATGAAAATCGGTGACTGTGTGTAGTGGCAGGCTCAACAACCCAAATCCAATTTTCCAACAATTTAGTTGTTCTAAAATATTCCGCGTGATGAAAATCAGTGAAGGGTGCATGTGCTTCTTTTGAAAAGGATTCAAAAGGTAAGCTTTTCAGTGGCTTCACTTATTTAAAACAAATTGTTGAAGAAACGTGCAAGAATGCAACTGTTTTATTTGAGAAAACATAGTGAAAAACAGTACATGCTATACTTAATTCGATTTCATCAAACGTGTCGTGGGTGTCAGTGAGTTTCGTACCCCCAAAATCAGTTCCAGGCCAACCGTTTGTTCACACTAGGATGCAAGGGAATTGCCAGAATTCTAAATGCAAGGGAAGTTATACGATGAGATATAAGCATATAGCACACACAGATGTATACCATACATCTAAGAAGTTCAATCTCCGCTGCCCAACTGCGATGCCCCTCTCTAACAGCATAAAGTCGTGGTGGTTCTGCTACGGTGCCACCCTACCTTTAGCCACAAAGGCTGAGATTTCAGGGCCACAAAGGCCCCTACCCGTGTACTCACACCGCAACTAGATTTCCTCAACATCACCACATCCGAACAATCAATTTCCACACCACACCTCCTTATCACCACTACAAGACAGAACATGCCCGCAGGTCGTACCTTCACCACAACATGTCACACCATTTCACGAACTTAACAGAATGCATAAACCAATTAAAATTTATCATGCTCAACTATATACCAATTGATAAACTTGTAACTAACATACCACAGCTAGGACAGATTCTGCTCAACTCAAAGCATGCATAGAACATCAATAATTATCACACAACACCCATGGGTGGTTTGGCTCAACATAGATCATGTGTATGTATTCCTAAAGAAATCACAACAACTGTTAAAACTCTTCTTCTAACCAAAATTCTGTTTACGACACCACAAGAATATAACAGTAGCCTTAGAACTTATACTCGACCTACAATCATGCTCATGAGTCCAACAAACCACAAACAGCAACACGAACAACACATTCTAACACAAAAGCATTTACAAGCACAAAACCCAGCTACCCGTAACCCAGCCCGCGACATAGAACCAGTATCCCTACTTCAATCTCCTCCGTTCACGTGTCACAAAGCTATCTCCTTTCTCTTCCCTTTTCTCCTTCGATGATATACCCTGAGGGAGGCAGAAAAGATATCCTGCTTTCAATACCCAAGTTCGCGGTTTGAAGGAAGTAAGAGAATAGGTAGTGGGCCACTAAGTGAATGGATAATTGGGCCAGAAGTCAATTTCTTATTCGGCCCAATTCTCACCTAGCCCATAAGTTCTCAATTTAAATTTTTTATTAAAGTTAAAAAATTACATACCTCACACATTCATAGTCCACTTCCACTCTGTATGAAAAGAGGGACAGTCGTAGACATACCAACTACGCACAAAATACATATAATACAAGCACAAGAATGACTTATACGGTAACAACCCTTGCTAAACAAGACTGGTCTTAAATAAGGTGGAAAACGGTTAGGTTCCAAATTTCAGCTATGAAAGGAAACAAATTAAATGCTATATGTCATCAATGGAATGGAACCGATTGTGTAGTGAGGGTTAGTGAAAGGAACAAAGGAAACCTTGTGTTTGGGGAATTCTCGTTCTCTCTGCATTAGGTTCAGTTTTCCCATAAGCAACACTTATATACACTCAATACTTTTGGGCTTTCTTACCCATTACTACATGTAATAAATTAAAACTTAACTACAATAACTTCTTCAAAATATTTGATATGTTGGGATGCTCTTTCTGTTCCATTAGATCTGAGTGTATCTCATTATGCCTCCCACAAGTGGAGGTTGATGGTGTTAGAAAATAGATCCGCTTTTCTATGAGCTCGGATCTCATGTGTGCAGGTACGCGTGGGTGGACCAACTTAAATAGGAAGATATAAGCTACTCACATTAAAACCTTAAACCCAATGTAATAAATTGTAGTACTACATTTCTATTTAAGTTGGTTGATTTTGGTTTGTGAAATTCGTGTGAGACATTTTAACAGATAATGTGAGACCAAGGCCGAACTTGGATGCAAGATGGCTAAAAGGGACAAGAGTAAAGATTTGGTTAATATATCAATAATCAAATGTGTTGATGGAATGTATAAGGGCCAGATGAAACCAACCTTGTAATGGTCACGAAAGTGACAGTTGATTTTCACATGTTTCGTACGTTCGTGAAACACGGGGTTTGCAATTAAGTGTAAGTCCGCATTGTTGTCACAATGCAATAGTATAGGTTTCTGTATCTGGACATCTAAGTCTTCGAGAAGATATGAGATCCACAATAGCTCGTGGAAAGTTGAAGCCACGCTGAGATATTTTGCTCAGCAAATGAGCGGGAAACAATCGTTTGGTTTTAGTCTTCTAAGATATACTGGCCGTACAAAGCTGAATAAAAAATCCTGTTAAAGATCTCATGGAATAAAAGCAAAAAAACCAATCTGAATCCGAGTAAGCCATGAGCTGCAAGTTATTGATGGCGGGAAAGAACAAATCAAGGGATTTGCAGCCACGGTGATACTGATACTTGACAACATGTAGTGTTGATGACGAGTGTGATGCACGCGAAGCATTCATATTTGTAGTCTGACTGAAGAGTTTTATCGAGATGATTTCTGTCAGCAGGAGTTACACTATTTGAGAACTCAATTACAACATTACAAGTATGATGTACTTTTGCATGTCAACTTTCAAGATCTATCAAATATTTCTAAGTTATGTGCAAGATTGAGCGAGAAAACATGACACAAGACTACCATTTGATTGATAGATTGATCCGTATTGTTTTGACCCTTCCAGTTACTACTGCAACAACAGAACAAGCATTTTCAGCTATGAAGTGAGTCAAAAGCGTGCTTCGCAATAAAATGAAAAGTCAATATCTTTCAGATTCGATGGTTGTCTACATCGAACGAGAGTTATCTAGCGATATTGATTCAAATTCTGTTATCAATGAATTTTATAGTAGAAATGGTCGCCGTGAACGATATATTTAGACGTTGTTTAATTATCTAGTAACCTAATTCAGATTATGTGTGGTGTTTAATATTATTTTTAATATTTTATTTTTGGCTCCCCTAATTTTTCGGGAGTCCGCCCACCCTCGTTCGAGCCTAGTTCCGCCCTTGGTGGAGGGTGTTTTGAGACAGCAAAAATGGGCCGTTGGGCCACATTTGTGTAAATATTCGTAATTATTAAAAAAAAGCTGCACACAAGTCGCAAGCTCTCTATGCACGCGGGCCACGACCTTGCCTAACTTTCCTGCTTGGGGTTCTCCGTTCCGCCCCGCCCATCTATGAAGGCTTGTGCTATTTATTCACTGTCGAAATCCCCGTCTTCGAAATTGCTGGCTATGATTTTCAATTCGTACCCATTTATAGCTTCCCGCTCACTGTCATTTCATGGCGCAGTCCATGAATCTCTTCTCCTCCATATCCCACTCCCCTGAGCCCATAGTTCCATGCTACTCACCCACTCTGCTGGCATCCTTCTCCCGATTATTACTGAACATGAAACCTTGCAGAACATCTCTATGCGTGAAGGCAGAACCTTCAGATCAGAATCACGCCTTCTGGACATTCGATAACGGTGCTGGCACCGCGGTGGCATTGCAAGACAGAGTGATTTCTCCGGCGGTTCACGATTCAACTTCAATTGAGGTTGATTCCGTGACGGAGACAGAACTCAAGGAGAATGGATTCTGAAGCACGCGCTGCCGTTGGAGGAATGAATGTGGCCACGATTAATATGTGCCACGGGATGAGGGAGTGGCACCGGTTGGTCATTGTAGGAACGTCAAGGTCCAGATCTGACAACAACTGCAAGAAAACAACGTTAGCCCTTAACAAAAATGATATACAAAACGACAGAACGTAATGTATATATAAAATCCTGATTCGGGTATACAGATTCATCTAGCAATCGAATGTGCGAGTCAGAGAGACTCAAACAGCAGTCTGAGCCGTCAGTTTGGCTCGGAGAGAACTTCCTTTCAACCACTCAAACACAAAACCAATCGGTTCAAAATGTAGATCTCAATGAGAGGAGTCCAAAACTGGACAGATATACTGCGAGTGTATAGAGGAAATGAGCTGAATCGCCCGGAAAAGAAAGATGCCGGCTAGGGTTTCGTGAGAGAGAGAGAGAGTAAACACAGAGAGATATCTAGTGAGAGAGATAAAAGTGACAGTAAAAATGGTTAAGTGTAGTATATATATCGGATCTCGAAGGTTCGGAGGAAAACAGATGCAAAAGGGCCAGAATTGGGTAATGGGCCAGAGAAAATGTAGCAACCGATTAAATGTGCAGACGGGCTGGACAAGCAAACGGGCCGAAACAATTAATATAAGTAATAAGTGGACAGAAAAATATAAGGAGGGAATTGGGCTAAAATCAATCAATACGACCCAGAACAGTAAAAGGTCCAGTCAATAACTCCCAATCCCGGCAACCTAACATATTGAACCAATAGTCGAAATATGAGGTCAAATAGGAAATTTCTCCGAGTATCTGAATTTGAACCTCCAAGTCACGTTTTGCATTACCGGTTGACAATTAAATTGAGTCATCATGAACTCGAGAGTTTAGACTCTAAGTTACATCATCCGGCTATATCTTCGGGATCGTGAATGTGTGTTATGCATAAAACATAAAAGGGTGCAGTGTGTGTGCAAATGTAATATAAAAGAAAATAGAATAGGAATAAAAGTACTCCCTCATCGGGCCTTGATTCGGGCTTGGTAATGGACTAGATCATGAGCACACTCCCAACAGTCATTCAACGGGTGAGGAGATTGAATGAGGAGAAGGGATACGCTGTGGCGATTATGATGGATACGAAGGGAAGTGAGATTCACATGGGTAATCTTGGGGGCGCTTCTTTAGCCAAAACAGAGGTACTCCGTGTCCGTACTAATACAAAGTTGATACTTTTATTTGTAGTTTCACAGACATGGAATTGATGCTTTTCCTAATGTAACAACACAGGGTTGAGCTTATCGAATGAGATATTTCTGCACGCTCTTGTGAATCATATATTCATTCCCTTTGAGCTGGAAATTTAAGCTGCGGTATTGAAAGTTGAATGGCGATTTTGAACGCGACGGGAGAACCGCCGCAACCTCACACTGAGAACGCAAAGATAATCAAGGAGCTAATAGATCCAGATCCAGAAAGCGATTCTGGCCAGTGGTATGAGGTAGGCCCTAAGGGTAAAAGAGTGCAGAAATGGAATCAGGTTAGTGGCACGAATTCGAAGAGGAGCTTGCCGGCCCACATCGAGAAAATTAGGGCAAATTCAATCTCGATATACATTTCTAATCTGCCATCTCAATGGAGTGACCAGGAGATCTGGAAATTTTTTTGACTCATATGCTCAGGTTAGCGACGTGTTTGCTCCATCCAAAATGGTGCGAAACGGACGAAGGATTTGTTCGCTTTGTGAAAGGAACAAACTTGGATGATATTATAAGTAAGACAAATGGAGTTCGAATTGGTACAAGTAAGCTATTTGTGAATCGCGCTAGGTCGTCGACGGAAGATAATCCTGCGAAAATGCATCTGGGGTTAGGGCACCATATATTGTCGATCAGTAAACAGCCTGAAAATGTGACTCAATCAGATGAGCTGGTGGCTACTGTGAAATTCTCCCCTTCGGTGGCAGAGTCTGCTTGGTTGGAGAACTGCCTTGTGGGGTATCCATCTCCAGTGCTGGATCTGAAATCTATGGGGAAGATTCAGGGGGAACAAGGATACAAAAATGGTCCTGCTGTGAGTCTTGAGGGCGGAGAAGTACTGGTGCAGTTGGAATCAAATTTTGATCAATTGAAGCTTCTAAGTGACATTGGAACTATTGACCTCCTCTATTTGCATAATATACGTCCTTGGGAATTTCTTGATGGAAAGTTAATGAGGCCTGCGTGGGTGAGGGTAAGAGGAGCTCCGTTGCACTGCTGGTATGCCAGATTTTTTACAGAGATATGTGGCAATATTGGGAACGTCATAAATGTTGATGAGAATACGATTGGAAAGCAGGAAATGCAATTCGGTAGAATTCTCATTATGTCAGACTCCCAAGTTCTTATTAACTGTGCTTTCAAGGTGGACACAGAATCAGGCTCGTTTGTGGTCAAAATTGATGAGGAAATCCAACGTACAAAAGGTGCATGGGAGAAGGGGGATCATGCAAAACAGGATATGAGTAAGCGTGCAGTGAAATGAACAGCACTGAGTAAAACCCCTGCTTCTACTGATATTCTATTCAAGTCCCTCAAACTGTTCCCGTAATTGAGGAAACTACGAGGCTGGAGGATATCCAGCTGCTGTGTAACATGGCTCGCAAGCACCTGGAAAAGGAAATAGTTTCCAGCGAGTCAGACAAGTTGAGCAAGCCAGAAGAGTTCAACCTGCGACCTTTATCGCCACAGAGCACACCAGCAGCAGGCAAATCTAAATCCACATTGATCTCCCTCGAGGGTTGCAAGTCCCCTTTAAATATGACCACTCCAATTCCTGCTAGCGAGTTGGATAGTGACCCTTTTGGACTTGAGCCATACATAAATATGTCTCAGAACACATTGGATGCAACTGCTGCCAAATTATTAAAGGGTGCACAGAGATCGGATGAAAAACTGAGAGAACATACACCATTGAAGCTGCAATACGAGATGCTCCTGAGGAGTTACAGAAAGTGTGGAAAGCTGCACAGAGGTTGGGAGTTTCACCTTCCTCTCTAAATGCTGATTGGGAAATCCTGAAAAGACTAGAACGATTAGAGAACTCAGCCTTCGAGTTATATCAGCGAAAGCTGAAGAAAATCCCTGAAAAAAGGTTTCCAATCCTGTACAATGAAGATAGTCTCCTGGAACATCTGTGGGCTAGGAACAGCGGCCAAAAAGCGCTCGGTAAAGGATCTGGTAATGAAGCAACGTGTGGATATCCCGTGTATTCAGGAAACTAAATATGAAAGGATGAGTAGACAAAAATGCAAGAGATTATGGCTTGTTGACAACTTTGAATGGCAACACAAAGACTCAACAGGGAGGTCTGGTAGTATATTATGTATATGGAGGCGGGATAAGTTCAATATGATCAACTCAAATGCTTATGATGGTTTCTTATCAATCACTGGACATTATGGCTCACAGGCAGATCCTATTCGGATAATCAATATCTATGCACCCTCCTCTGTGCTTGGAAAATGCGAATTATGGCCTAGACTGGCAGATCATATGTCTGAACCTGGAATTACACAAGTGTGTATTACAGGGGATTTCAACGCAGTTAGAAATCAAGGGGAGAGAAGGGGGCAAGCTCCTCCAAATTTACGGGAAATGACTGACTTCAATTCTTTGATTGTATCTTGCAGGTTGATTGATTGACCTCTACAGAGGTACAAGTATACATGTATCAGTGGCAGTGGATCAAGTATGAGCAGAATAGATAGATATTTGTTGACAGAAAGTTGGACATATAAATGGCCTTAATGCACCCAGATTGCACTACCAAAAGGACTCTCTGATCATCGCCCTTTACTACTGAAAGATGAATAACTGAACTAGTGACCGAAAGCCTTCCATACTCTCAATTGTTGGAGCACAATAGACGGCTTTAAAGATTTCGTGCAATATGAATGGCGATCTATGAATGTGACAGAGACGAAGTCATATGTATTACATCACAAGTTGAAGCTACTTCGAGATAAGCTGAAAACTTGGAACAATCATGTGTTTGGGCATATAGACAGGCAATTAGAAACTTTGATGAAACAAGCAGATGATCTAGACAAGATATCTGGAGAAAGGTCACTGACTGATGTGGAGAAGCAGGGTAGATTGAAAGCAAAGGAGTGCCTAGTTAAAACTTTAAGCAACAAAGAACAACTCCGATATCAGAAATCCAGGTCCAATTGGTCACTGATAGCGATGGAAACTCAAAGTACTTCAATTCCCGTGTGAAAAACAATAGGAGATACAATTCAGTTATTGGTTTGCAAGTTGGAGATAGATGGTGTGATGATGTATCAGAGGTGAAACAAGTGATCCATGAACAGCCAGCTTGTTCAGAGGCAAAAACAATTATGCAGTCATTTGAGCTGGTTTTTGGGCTCTCAGTTAACTATTCAAAGAGTCAGCTTCTTGGATTGAATATATTAACTCTAATCTTGAAGTGTTTGTAGGAAAACTATATTGTTCAACTGACTCACTCCCTTTCGTCTACCTGGGGCTGCCTATAGGAGATAATCCAGGGTGTACGAGAATGTGGGAAAATCTGATAAATAGTGTGAAGGCAAAGATCTAAAAATGGGATACAAGATTTCTCAATCTGGCAGGTAGACTATCACTAATGAAATCTTCTTTGCTAAGCATGCTGGTGTATTATATGTCACTCTTCAAGGTCCCGAAAGGGGTTGCAAAAATGCTACATAAAATCTTAAGCAATTTTCTGGGGAGTAGCTCAGGATCAAATCATAGACCGATTCAGTGGGTGAAATGAAAAACACTTTGTATGGATTTGAGCTCGGGCGGTATGGGAATCAGGGATTTGAAGAAGATGAATATAGCACTGTTGGGGAAATGGTTATGGAGGCTGAGAACTCAACCTGAGAGTTTCTGGGCAGAGATTATTAGCTCAAAATATATAGATGAAAGTGATATACATGCTAACTACGAGCTGATCACTGCTCCAAACATCATGTCCAAGATGTGGTGGTCTGATATTTGGACTGAGATATCCGTAGCGAAATGGTTTAACCGCAACCTGAGAATCAAATCAGGAAATGGGGCAAATACTCTATTTTGGAGAGCGAACTGGATGGGAGATGGAAGTCTGGCAGTCTTATTCCCAGTGCTATACAAGCTTACATTTAGAAAAGATCTGAGGTTGGCTGAATTCAGGTCGCAAATTGTGCCATATAACATGTTCAGAAGAGAGCTATGGGACTGGGAAAAGGAGAATCTAGAGTTTATGCTTGCTAAAGTGGCTGAATATGGTGAACCAGAAGATCATACAGATTAGTGGAATTGGATGGCAGATAAATCAGGCACATTCTCCACTTCCTCCGCCTACAAACTGCTGGAAGCTGATGAACATCAGGATCAGGATACTAGTACTCAAAACCTGCAGTGCGCATGAAATAAACTAGCACCTCGCAGAATCCAACTTTTTGTATGGAAACTATTCCAAAGCCGACTTCCAACTACTGATAATCTGCAGAAAAGAGTGGTATCCATACGGGAATCTCACCAAATGTGCATCTGGTGCAGAAGGAGAAGAGACTATAAATCATCTATTTTTCGAATGTGCACAGGCAAGAGAGGTTTGGGGTGAAATATATGAGTTGCTGGGAGTACTAACTGTGGGAAAAATAGCCCCTATGGATCACTTCCTGGAGCATAAGAAGATGGTTCAAGGGAAATCCTGCATTGAGATATGAAAGTCCATATGGATATCTACGGTTTGGCACCTTTGGCTGGATAGAAACCGCATACGCTTTGATGGCGAAGGTGTGGTGAACACTGTGGAGAGCATAAAGCTTACGGTTTGGTATTGGATGATTGCTCATAACCGAACTCTATGCACTGCTACTACTTCCGACTGGTTAAGAGATCCTGTTTTAACTATGAGCATAAAAGCCAGCTTGTTAATGTAGCTAATCTGTCTGTGAGTGGGATAAGATGCCTACATTGTATTGCTTGTAAAGGGTTTGAGATTAATGAAATCATTTACTTATCAAAAAAAATTGGGGTCATGTAACTTTTAAAAAAACAAATCTCAACCTTACAAACCTCTCTAATCTAACGCTGAAGGTGAGAAATATTATAGGAATATTTATGAGGGGCCATATAGCCTACCCTTCTTGATTTTATATTTTAATTTAGATCATAGCAAATGCCAAATGATAATACATTTCGGTCCGATTTTTTTGTTAGGTCCGATTACACTTCTTGAAAATACTTTAACTTTCAAGGGCAAAACGTCCTAAATTTTGTTCGATTTGTCTGCTTTTTCAAAATCCATCTCCCCACACATTAATGTTGGTGAGATTGATTTCTTATTGTAGAATTTTCCCATCACCGAAGTTTGGTTAAGCACAAAGGCCAAAGAGAGAAGTACATACAATCCTCTATATTTATATATACAATACAGGGTGGAAAATCATCATTAGCATTGCTCTGGCGCTTGCATTTCCACTATAGCAAGCAATCACAGCCGGAAATCCCTATTCGCAAATTCTGCTTGGTTGATTTCTGTGCGCTCGGATCTGTCCGCGTTTTGTGTTTGGAGATTGATTTTTTGGTTAATGCAGTTGAGGTGAGATGGCTTTCGTTCATGTTGTTTTTTAATTGAGGAATATTGCTTCTTCTGGGGATGATTTGTTGGAATGAAATGTTGACTGGATTGAGGATTACGGATTTCGATATGCTTTGGGGTTGGAAAACACGGGATTCAATTCTGGAGTCGGTTGTTTGTTGTGGCTTAGGCTGGTAGGAAGATGATGGATAGGATTCGTTGCTTCGTTATTTTCTGTTCATCCATTACTTCGCGTTCGCATTCGTTGGCTAATAACTCGTTTTCCATTTTAATTCGCGCATGATTTATGAGAATGGGTTTGGACTTTGATTCTGGTAAATCTATTAAACCTCATTGGATTTACTCTTTCCCCTTGATGAAGTTTGGGAGAAGTAGATCTTGAAAATTGGCTCCTCAAAAGAGATCCATGCGCCACATTGGTGGCCAGGTGCAGCAGAGCACCGCTGCCGTGGCCACCGCTCTCTATGAGAGTGGAGGACAAGGGGTGTCCGGTGGTGATGCAGGGGACGCCGTGATGGCACGGTGGCTCCAGTCTGCCGGGTTGCAGCATCTGGCGTCTCCAGTGGCATCCAGTGCAGTCGATCATCGCACGCTTCCTAACCTTCTGATGCAGGTACTAATCAATTGTTTCTCGAATTATTCTCCTAACCAGTCCGAGAAGGTTGTATTTTTTTTTTGGTTTATTTATTTTGTGTTCTGCTCAGATACATTTCTATGCACATCACACTATGGCTTACTTGGCATTTGGAATGTGGAAACTAACAAGATCTTTGAGTCTGAGTTACTGAAATTTATATTGGGCCATAGTGGCACCCTGGGCTTGCGTTGCTTAATAGTATGCTGGTTCACCGAGTGCATTTTCTGTGTGCTTTCAAATTTTATTTTTGTTAAGATGAAATCATGATTAATTTAGAGGCTACACTGATGTATGAAGGGGTACGGACCACAATCCGCTGAGGAGAAACAGAGGCTTCTCAAATTAATGAGGAATCTTAACTTCAATGGTGAAAATGCTTCCGAGCCTTATACCCCAAGTGCCCAAAGTCCAAGTGTATTTGCTCCAGTGGAGGGGATTTATTCTCCCGAGTATAGGGGGGATTTTGGCGCTGGACTTTTGGATCTACACTCTATGGATGACACAGAACTCTTATCTGATGTATGCCATGGTTCTTTTGAAGTTTGTAAACTATATTCTTCTTGTTGGAATTAGTATAACTATATTGTCGAGTCGTTATTCTAATGAATTCATCTACTTCCTTTTCAGCATGTTATCTCAGATCCGTTTGAACCATCACCCTTAATGCCTGCTGTAACCACAGCCTTTGAAAGTGACTTTGATGGGATAACCTCACAGCACTTAGGGCAAACGGAAGCAGAACCTCTTACTGGCTTCTCTGTTAATGAAAAGGAACTGAGCGCAAAAGAAAATAACGTGGCAAAGATTAAAGTCGTGGTATGCTAAGTTTCTCGATGGTTCGGATTTTCTCTTGAATGGTATCTGTCTACTGTGCTTGCAATAACGATTAGAAAAAGAATTAAATCTGTTTCTTCCAATTCAGGTTCGGAAGAGGCCTTTGAACAAGAAAGAAATTACCAGGAAAGAAGATGATATTGTCACTGTGTATGATGATGCATATCTAGCTGTCCATGAGCCCAAGTTAAAGGTCAATTACCTTCTTGAAATACCCGTACAATTTATCTATTTATCAATTTGGTTCAGGGGTTGTTGTTCCAGACTTTTTTTCGCTCTCGGAACTTAAATTTTGGAATATATGATGAAGGTCGACCTGACAGCATACGTGGAGAAACATGAATTCTGCTTTGATGCTGTTC
>JAOYMZ010000001.1:1957742-1967881 GCA_025802335.1 Pinguicula primuliflora
GGAACAAAAGGCCACGACATAAGGAAATGTCCAAAAAATGTTGATCCGTAAGTTTCCTAATAATTACTATGTTTTTGGTTAACCGTTTTTTTATGAAAAATTATGTTAATCACATTTTACTTATGAATGCAGAATTTCAACGTCAATTAACCTGGACAACGAAGTTGATGATTTCGTAACATACAATGATGTGTAGCTCTCGGTATAGTAAAAAAATTCATTAGAGCTCATTCTTAATTTTTTCAAAAAAATTAATTTTTTTGATATGGTCGTCTGTGCTCCCACAAACACCCAAGCCCATCCATCGGTGAACCAAGACTTCACTGTCCAAAATATTAGGTTGAGTACTTAAGTTCGTCAATTTCAGGTTCTCAGCCCGGATTAGTGAAGAAAGACGACTGGACCTGAAGAATGAATTCTGAAAATCATTCATATTCCACTATTTTTTATTTTTTGGAGGCTAGCCCAACTAAAAAATGGCCCCTGGCTGGAGTTCGAGCCCGCTCCACAGTACGTCCGCCCTTCTCCTAAGTCCTACGGTCCGTGAATTTTGGGTGAGACCTGAGAATTGAGTGAGACCAAGGTTCGATGTTTCAGAACAGAGAGTTCCATCTCCTCTCCTCCAGACGATACTGCGTCAGTTATCCCCTGCAACAAAATTCGAAGTAAACCAATATCAAGAAAGCACATGAAAGTGAATTGAAATGGAATCAGCTTACTTCATCAAATTCTCAGCTCCCACAAAGTTTTACTCCCTCACCAAGGTGGGGGTGCGGACTTCTTCGTATAGGGTAAATGTTTGTTATTCTCTTACAGGCATACACATTTCATTTGTCTCAAGCCCGTCTTGGCGGTTCTATATCACTCAGTGTTCTGCTTGGAGGAAGGCCTGCTATTGAGATGCGAAGTCTTTGGTAGAATATAGCATAAGCCATAATAAAATGATGGAATTCTGTTTTCTGGAGAGAAGGAAAAGGGGTTGTTGCTGTTGTTTTAATGTTTTTGCTGAATTTGTTTCCGGAAGCGTGAATTATGTTCTGGGTTATGAGTCAAAATTTGTAAACTTCCAGTTTTAGTAAACTATAAAAATTCAGTGAGAAAAAAAAATAGAAATTCAGTGAGTTGCTTCTTCGCATAAATGCTAATCGTTGTAGTTATACCATCATCACACATCATACGAACTTTAAGTTGCTCTGATAGCAAAGTTTCAGTTTTGTTATTGATATGATTTTCTTTGCTTTAGTAAGGTTGTGCGTCTTGTCTTTTAAGGGATCCGAGAAAAGTTCTATCGTTGTCTCTGAAATATAAATGAAAACTATTCCGAGTATAATAATAGATCTGGAAGCTCTTATATTGGCTGGTGGTGTTAACCTAATGCTTGGAATGTTTGATATGGTCTTTCTTTTATGATCAGGTTATGTTGTTCAAAAATTTCTCGTCTTTTAGGAGTTCAACTGTAGCCACTTTGTTTCATTCAAGAAGCTATTCAGCAAAAAATGCAAGGTGCTATTCTACTTGCCCTGATATAGAATATCACTCATCGAAGCGGAGATCTAGAGGTCCTGTAATGGCAGCAAAGGCCAAACCCGAAGGTTGGAAGAGCAATCCTTTCTGTGATATTTCTATTTGTACATGCTTAGTATTGTTCATGGGAGTACTTCTTATGCTGATGACTCACTCTACATTTGATAATTGAGCTCATGCTGTTGTTATCCAGGGGCGGAGGATGGAAAATATAAGCACACCATTGATCTCCCTAAAACTGCCTTTGGCTTAAGAGCAAATTCTATTGTAAGGGAGCCTGAAATACAAAAATTATGGAATGAAAATCAAGTGTTTAACAGAGCTGCCAGTCAGAATACCGGGGTAAGTTTTTTCAGTGGTGTTTTTAATTACACTTGCTATTTATCATCAGATGATGTAGTTTCTGTACCGTTTAAGTGAATTTTAACTGATGTGAATCACACTGACAGGGCAGCTTTGTGCTTCATGATGGCCCTCCTTATGCAAACGGTGATGTACATATGGGTCATGCCTTAAATAAGATTTTGCAGGATATTATCAATCGCTACAAGGTATTTCTTCTTATTATTTCTGATAAAGTTCTTTTTTAGATAGGTATTTTTTCTGGTGAAGTTGAGTGGTACAAATCTCATAATTTATGATGCAGAAGCAGAGGGTCTTTTCTCTGGACCTCTAGCACGAAATGTGATTATTTCAATTCCATAGCATGCAGACATGGCATTTTATAACCGTACTTTGATGATATCCTGCATGAATCTAAAAAATTCTTTCATTGTAGCTCCTTCAGAACTACAAATTCATTTTGTGCCTGGTTGGGATTGCCATGGTTTGCCAATTGAATTGAAAGGTATGTTTGTGTTAGTGTCATGGTCCCAGACCGAGATGAGTAGCCGGATGGTTAGGCTCGACAAAGGAGAGACCTAAATCCTTTTAAGAACTAGCTAACGTAAACTAAGGAAATCAAGACAGTTTGGTCTGATGGCAATTAGGTGAACTCCTGACCAAGAGGTCTCGAGTTCAAGCCCCAGCTAAAGCGCTTGGCCAGGCCTAATTTATAATAGCCTTTGAGCTGAGTGCAGGTCCCCTATATTAGTCGGGAGTGTATAACTCTCAGGACTGAGGAGGGGCGAGAGTATTTCTCCCATTTTACCTACCTAAAAAAAACATAAACGAAGGAAGAGAATACTTCATTCTTCATTGATTGAATATGTTTGAGAGTACAAGGGCCTTCAAAGGTCAATAGATACTAAAATGTAATGACCAATAAGTCCTTAGACTAGGTCCATCACAGTTAGCTGGTTCGAGTTCTTCTAGTTTTTTGTTTGATTGGGTGAAAATTTCACGCATCACATGTCCTTTGTAAAAAACCTTGGAAATATATGTTTGCTATGCATAAGTTACAACCTAGCCATGTGGTATGTGAGATAGTCCTCGTTTGATGAGGCTTGATACATAGGTTCGCAAACATAACTATACTTGTAAATAAATAATAAATCAGTGGATCTCTTCAGTTGTATTACAATTTTTTTTTGAATTATTTCAGTTTTGCAGTCACTAGATCAGGATGCTAGAAAGGAGCTGACACCGCTAAAATTGAGAGCAAAAGCAGCCAAGTTTGCCAAGTCAACTGTCAAGAATCAGATGGAACAATTTAAGGTTACAGTTTAGCCATCTATATGAACCTTCTGAATTATCATTTGTGGCTCAATTTATTAATTCTTAAAAGTGACAGCATTTCAGTCTCCCGTAGACATCAAATTAACCAGTTTCATTGTGATGCAGCGCTATGGCATATGGGCAGATTGGGATAATCCATATCTCACTCTTGATCCAGAGTATGAAGCTGCTCAGGTAATTTGACTCTGCTGAAAGAGTGTATTCAAAATTTTGGTAAACTACGACGGGAGTGCAAACATCTGTGGCATCCATTTTAGGTTTCAATTACCTTTGTTCTTGGTTACTTGAGTTTTCAGCTTGTAACCCTGTTTTCTTCAGAGTTCTTACGACTTGGTTTGCGTGAATCGTATTAGATTGAAGTTTTTGGCCAAATGGCATTACAAGGGTATATCTATAGAGGTAGGAAACCTGTTCATTGGAGTCCATCATCTCGAACTGCTCTTGCGGAGGCTGAATTGGAGGTGAAGAACTTAATAACGTTTCATATTCCTTTAGAAATTGAAGTTTTTTTACCGTGAATTCCCTAACCTTTAAAGGATCAGGAATGAGAGGGGAACTCGTATTTTTAAATTGAATGCATGAAATATTCCTTCTTCTCATGATGTGTACTTATTTGCAGTATCCTGAGGGCCATGTTTCAAAGAGCATATATGCCGTTTTCAAATTAGTTAGTATTCCTACTTCATGTAAACAGCTGAATGATTTTATTCCCAACCTGAGTTTGGCTGTTTGGACTACAACTCCATGGACCATTCCTGCTAATGCTGGTAGTCATTCATGAATCCGTTGTAAGTTGTAACCTATCATTCTGTTAGTTGGCGATGTTTTGATATGCAACTTATCTGATCAGCTGTTGCTGTCAATTCCAAGCTTCAATATGCTGTTGTTGAAGTTGATTCCAGTTCTGTCGACATGACTGCGTTGCCAGCCGATAAAGAAAAAAGGCTTGGTAATATGTTGAAGGAAAATGGCAAGAAGTACTTGGTTGTTGCATTGGATCTTGTGCCAACTCTAGAAGGAAAATGGGGCTTGAAGCTTATTGTGAATACAACTTTAGCAGGAGCAGAACTTGAAAATTGCAGGTTATATATGAGTGTATGGTCTTTACCGAGTAAGTGAAGTTTCGGATGGAGAAATAATCCACTTTGCTTCACCCTATTTCATAGCTCCCGCTGAGAGGGTGCCGGTGTTGAAAATCTAACCTCCTGTTCACCATTCCTTATATAATTTATCTCCCGACCTCTTAGCATCTATGGCCACAATGTTTTTCACGGCCTTCAATTGCCATTTCAGATATATTCATCCTGTGGAGAGCCGGGAATGCCCAGTCATCATCGGGGGAGATTATATCACAACAGAGTCAGGAACCGGACTAGTTCATACTGCTCCTGGTCATGGTCAAGAAGATTATGTGACTGGCCTCAAATATGAGTTGCCTGTCCTTTCCCCTGTGGATGATGAAGGGAAATATACTGAAGAAGCCGGGCGGTTTAATGGTCTTGAAGTTCTTGGGGATGGCAATGTTGCTGTTATCGACTACTTAAATGAGAATTTGTTGATGATCATGGTTGAGCCGTACAGTAAGTTCATTTCAGACTGACTGAATCTGGAAACCTTTCCTTTCCGCTCCTGCTATATCCATCTCCAAGAAAAGAATACATTTATGTATCTCATGTTTCAGAGCATAAGTATCCATATGATTGGCGAACAAAGAAGCCTACAATTTTCAGGGCAACCGAGCAATGGTTTGCTTCAGTTGAAGGATTTCGTAAGGCTGCAATGGCTGCAATTAACCAAGTAACCTGGATGCCTCCGCAGGTTGGTGATCAGATTTCTCTTTTATATATAGATGATAAATAGTCTAAGTATGTTCACATGAGTTGAAACCCACCGATTGAGGTATTTGTGGATCCTGCCTTGTCTACCTTTACTGTTACTAAACCAACCTATGATATTATAGGCAGAAAATCGCATTTCTTCCATGACTTCAAGTCGTTCTGATTGGTGTATCTCACGGCAAAGGACTTGGGGTGTCCCTATTCCTGTTTTTTATCATACAGAGACGAAGCAGCCATTGATGACTGAAGAAACTATTGATCATATCAAGTGTAAGGGCCATACATCATACTGTTGTACAATTTGTCTCTTTCAAATTAACCACTCTTGCAGTGTGTTTCACCAGTCCTAATATCACATTAAGATTTCAATATTACTGTATTTCTAATATTTCATTGTCTTCTGCCCTTCCTTGGAACTTTGGGACTATTTTTCTGGAACTATCCTGAGAGCACTTGTTCTGTCTGCTTGGCTTTCAATTTTGGGGGTTCTATTATGTCTTTCTTTTTTAATACCTCAATCATCCGAATCTACAGCTATAATTTCGAAAAAAGGAAGTGATGCATGGTGGTACATGAAGATAGAGGAACTAATTCCAGAAAAGTATCGCAAAGAGGCATCTAATTATGCTAAAGGAACAGATACAATGAATGTATGGTTTGATTCGGGTATAAAAGGATTCAGCATTTAATTTTCAAATTTTATGGTTAAAATGAAGTCTGTCGGCCTTCATTTTTGTTGCTGAATTATTGGTTGTCTCAGGCCATTTGGTTCTTTTATAGGTTCTTCATGGACTGCAGTACTCAATAAAATGAGGATGATAAATATCCTTTATTTATATGTTAGTCTTTTAATATTATTGTAATTGTTTAGAGGTCTTTAGGTGTTTGCCTATGACTATTGCAATCTTAGAAGGTATAATATCAGTGGGTGGAATAGATTGTCGTTTTAGGGTTCCTGTCCTCCTCTCTACTTGTGGATCGTATCAACGTGGTACACAAGTAGACCACGAGGAAGGCGATTTCCGGCGCAACCACCCGCCAACTTTGACAACCCATCCTCCACCGTCGCACCAATGAAAGAAAATAGTTCACCCGGCTCGAAATCTTATTGGGACCCTGTGTTGCAAGCCATTGAACGTCAGCCCCTGAAAAATCGAGAGTACCATCAACGGTGTGGCTTTGGAAGCCCAGATGGCCGGGGTGATGGAGTCGATCTTTGGCAACATCCAAGTTTTTCTTCTTCCTTCTGCTAAATTTCACTGTTCATTGCAGATCATTCAGAGGTTTGTCGTTGTTGACCTCTCAAATTTCTACTTGGATGTTGCCAAAGATCGACTTTATGTTGGGTAAGCATTCATTTTGGCTACGTCAAGTGCAGATAAACCGTCCACGTTGCTCTTGCATCACCATCGTTATCTCATTGGTAAAAGGGTTTCTATCAACCAGAAAACACATTTTAGTAACTACACTAATATCTTTTCGTATGTATCCAGAGGAAGCTCTAGTTCTACAAGGACGAGCTGTCAGACAGTCCTTGCCGAACATCTACTTTCTATTGTGAGAGCTATTGCCCCACATTTAGCAGAGGATGTTTGGCAGAATCTTCCCTTTCCTTTCATTGCTGAAGATGGCAAGCAAAAAAATTTGTCTTTGAGACCATATGGGCCCGTGTTAAATAAACGACATCTTGGATTTCCAGAGGAAGAGGTTAATTTTTGGGGTACAATCCTTGAGGTAATTGAAAAACGATTTTGTATAATAATAGATTCATTTATGCAGTTCAACTCTTAATTTGGCACCGGAATTCTGCACGCCAGAATTCATTTCAGTATCTTTACTAGATTGCTGCACTGCCAAGCTCTTTCTCTCACTGTTTCACTGAACGTGTATTTGTAACGTGGTCAAATTTTATCAGATGAGGTGAACAAAGTTCTTGAGGTCGCTAGAACTAGGAAGCTGATAGGTGGTTACCTGTGTTTGCAGTAGTTGGTTTGGAGGTTCTTGCATCAGGATGCATTTCGAGGGAATACTTCATCAGGATGCATTTCAGTGGAGTCAAAAAATGCACTTCGAAGAACCTAATTTCTCCATGGCATTAAAACCACAGTTTGCAACACGCTGTTGAAGTATTCAGTGGAGTCAAAAATGCATAAAAATTCTTTTCTTTCAGAAGCAATCATGGAAGAGGTTTGCCAAGTAGAGATAGCGGAATTGGAACTTAGCATTTGAAGAATGCTTTCTTAACAAACTCCAATGTTACAGGTCATTTATGAGGATCTCCCTTCGAACTTGTGTGCTATTCGAGATAAGGTGGAAAAGAGAGTGAAAATCATCAAAATGCATTAAAAGATGATGACCATGTGGAGACACAGACAGCTCTATTAAGCAGTGATGACACCACATTTAACTCTCATAGTATGAAAGACTGCGTTTCTGATAGCATCTCCAGTTCATCTAGGCAAAGACCTAAAGTTCCTGATTTGCAGAGGGACTTTGAAGTTCTTAAGTCTGAGTTCTTCAACTTCATTTCCGAGCATGGCCAAGAAGGATTCACGCCCATGAGAAAGCAACTAACGGAGCATGGAAGGGTTGACATTGAGAAGGCAATTACACGAATGGGCGGATTTAGGAGAATTTCCTCTTTGATGAACCTATCCCTCTCCTACAATCAGCGAAAACCGAAAGGTTACTGAGATAATCTCGAAAATTTGCAAGAAAAGGTCAGGTTATGGAATTCATTTCATGGTTTTTTCTGTGTCTCATCTCATTTTATCGCCTTCTGGTAACAATATCTGGAATTAGCAGTCATCAAATATGTTATATAGAGCAAAATTCTTGAATAGGATGTTCTAAATTAATAACCATTAACAGTATGTTAAATTATTGGTTATAACTTATAACTTATAAGTTACTTCTTACAGATAAGTAGATTTTCAAAGGAACTTGGGCATGGATCTGTCATTTATGCGAAGTCGAAAGTCCTTTGAACGAGCAGGTACTGAGCTTATCATCCCTTGTCCGTTTTTTTATCAACAATTTAGCATTGCCAAATAAGCATCATAGATTCTCCACTGGAAATTTTGAAATTTTCTTGTTAGGCTCTATGGAAGAAAAAGTTCTGTTAAATCCATGATGACTCCCAGATATTCAGGTTACTCTTTAGTGAAACCATGGGATTAAAACCACAGTTTGCTGCAGCTCATTATGACATTGCAGGCGCGTTGGAGAAATGGGGAGGCCTATATGAAGTGTCCCGCCTTGTGTCTCTTAAGGTGAGGCCACCCGTGGGACTTGTTTAAAATCCTGTTTCCTCTGTGCCTACCTTTAGTTAACAGTGGCACAGTAAATGTTTCTGGTTTTGACGGCTTGGAACTCCTAACATGTCTCATGAAACTTTCCATAGACCAAAGACCTTGTCATCTTTTCAACAGCCCTTTCCCCATGTCTCATGAAACTTTCCTGTGCTTGTGCAAATATGTTTTGCGACTCATCTGTTTCCTCTGATCAATATCATGATTACGTTTATGATGGTGGTGGTGATGATGGAAGATAATTGCCAGTCTGTCTTTCAGCCTCTTCCACGTCCCACCTTGTCCCTTATGCTTTGATCCATTATCTTTGCGGGTTCTATCGGGACCCAATTTCTTTGATGCCGATGCCACGCGACCCACACTTGTGTTGCTCTGGCTAGATGTTCCTGTATAAGCAGTATCACCTTCACCACTAGCCGATGAATAAGGCTGTTCTTTTGAGTCACTTGTATAACAGATGTAATGACTTCCAGTTGTGTGAGACAAGGGGGAAGCAGAACCCACTCTGGTTAGTCACAAACTCAAGATCCCTACTCCGATCCGTCCATGAATAGGCATCGCTGCATAACTGTTCCTTTGTTGTCTTGTCCAATCAGATGAGTCGGTTACTGATCCTTCTGATTCGTGTTGTTCGAAAGATGTACTTGGCAAGTGTCCTTTATTTGGATTGCTATACTTTTGAAGCTTCTTCAGACAACACCAAATGTAGATGCATCAGTAAAGACATCACAAAATCGGTCATCAAGAGAGGAAGGTAACAAAAAAATGCAGTTAGTAGATCAAGATGGTAACCTAAGAATCAGAAATATAAACATAAAAAGTTAAATACTGCAACATCTATATGTATAGTGATTTTAAGATTAAACAGAGCATCGAACGCAATGGAGCAAAAGCAGATGTAAAGAAGCTCATCTTCAAACCTCAACACGTAACATTCATGAATGAGTGTTATGAGTGTTATGGCATGTGCATTCGGCACTCAATACGTAACATTCATGAATGAGTGTTATGGCATGTGCATTCGGCACTCAATACGTAACATTCATGAATGAGTGTTATGGCATGTGCATGTTGTGCGGTTTCAACATGCACATGCCATAACACTCGAAGAAAGCTACGCTTACATAACATCAAAATTGCAGAGATGTTAACATCAAAATTGCACCAGATTAACAGTCTTGCACCAGTACTTATAAAAAAAACATAGTCTTGCATCAATGAACATCAAAAAGTTCTTGCCAGTGAACATAAAAATGGTCTTGCACAAGATTAACAAAATTGCATAAGACTTAAGGGACTGTGAACAAAGTCTTGCACTAGATGAACATCAACAAAGCTCTTGCAATAGTTTCCATCAAAAAAAAGTTTTGCACGAGATGCAACATCACTCAGGATTTCCAAACTTCACTGCTACTTTATGTCAATATAGTAAAAGTCAAACATGTGCATTTGTGGCAAATCACCAACATAACTTTGTGGCAAATCAACAAACAAGATATGTGCATCTTTCTTTAATATAAGAAAACAATCGTCCGTTATGATTACCATTATTCATATGCATACATATGCATTTTAATATAAGCTAACATATGCAGAATATGCAGATTAAATGTCCATAGCATTTTTCGTCATTAGCCTATCTGTAAGGTGGAGGGAAATTTCCCTCCCCCCACTTTCCACCACTTGAAGTGGTGGAAAGAGAGGGGAGAGAATTCCACCCATTAATATTTAAAAAAAAATTAATAAATTAAAATAAAATGTATTATAATTAATTAAAATATATTACAAT
>JAOYMZ010000001.1:1967981-2003775 GCA_025802335.1 Pinguicula primuliflora
CTTCGACCTTGATACTTCAATCCCTAGGAAATACTTCAATCTCCCTAGGTCCTTCATTTCAAATTCTCTGAACAAATTCTTGCTCAATGTCTCAATCTTTTCTTCATCATCTCCGGTGATAATCAAGTCATCCACATGTATGACTAGACATGTGACTCCTTCATCTCGACATTTCAAGAATAGGGTATGATCTGAGTTGCTTTGTGTGTACCCATACTTCTTCATCGCTAAGGTGAATCGTCCAGACCATGCTCGGAGAGACTACTTCAAACCATATAGAGCTTTCCTTAATCTGCATACCTCACTGGATCAAAACTTATGTGAGCATCCTAGAGGGCCATCCATATACACTTCTTCATTCAGATCCCCATGAAGGAATGTGTTCTTCACATCGAACTGAAGCAGGGGCCAGTCCAGATTAGCAACAACAGAGAACAATATCCTGATAGTATCCAATTTGCCACGGGGGAAAATGTCTCGAAATAATCGTTCCCATTTGTCTGTGTGTAGCCTTTGGCCACAAGTCATGCCTTGTACCTTTAAACTGAACCAGCGGGCCTCCTTTTGACTGTATACACCCATTTACATCCAACTGGTCGCTTGCCGGAAGGCAACTGACATCTTTCCCAAGTCCCATTCTTGTCTAGAGCCATTTCTACTTCTATAGCTTCTCTACACTTAGGATCACTCATAGCTTCAACTTCATTCCAGGGTATATCATCAGAATATAGCAGCGGAGAAAGCTCGTG
The DNA here is from genome assembly GCA_025802335.1 of Pinguicula primuliflora. Lineage (NCBI taxonomy): Eukaryota > Viridiplantae > Streptophyta > Magnoliopsida > Lamiales > Lentibulariaceae > Pinguicula > Pinguicula primuliflora. The sequence continues at coordinate 1,968,731 of JAOYMZ010000001.1, forward strand.
CCAACTCGATAAAACTCCCCCTTACCATATCTGCTACAGGGTATCTTTAAGTCCTCGAAATATGGTCTGGAGTATACTTTATTGGTTTTGCACTTCTGGTAGCTCGATGAGGAAGGGTAAACTTAGGTGTCATGGGATCAGCGCCTGCATCATGGTCAGTCACAGAAGTTATAGAAGAGATCTCAGAGTGTGTACTTATATGGACCTCTGTTGCGGAGGATAACTGAGATGCCTCATCCTGTTCTGGCAGTATCGCGTCAATGTTGTACTCCGAGGGCAGTCTACTTGACTCATGATGCTCTTGTGCATGAGGCACATGAATCGACGTGGATGTAGTGGAAGGTGTGGCTTGTGCATGAGGCACATGAGATGCAAGCATCAGAGTAGTGTGACCCAAATCTGGTTAGGGTGCGTGAGGCACATGAGTCGACTGTGGCACTGACACAGAAGACACTAACCAGTCAAGTGAGTCGGAATCTGAACTCTCCTCCTGACGACTCACATGGGTAGACAAATAGTAATACTCTTGTCTCAACAAAGTTATAGTTCATAGTGGTAACTACCCTTCAGTACGAGGATTATAATACTGATAGCCCTTTTGAAGACCCCCATACCCTACAAAGACACATTTTTCAGCATAAGCATCAAACTTTGATCTACTAACCTTAGGCACATGAAAATACACAGTGCACCCAAAAACCCGTGGGGTTAAAGACATAGAGGGAGGAACATTAGTCAAATCAGCCAAAGTTTGAATTGGAGTCCGAAATTTCAAAATTTGAGTAGGTAGGCGATTCGCCAAATATACTGACGTGGCGACAGCCTCAGGCCAAAAACTTGAGGGGACATGAAACTCAAACATCAATGCACGAGTTATTTCAAGAAGAAATCTATTTTTCCGCTCAGTAACTCCATTTTGCTGGGGAGAATGAACACAGGAAGTTTGATGTAAAATGCCTTTTTACGAACAAAAAGATTTCATTTGGTGATCGACAAATTCACCCCCATTGTCGGATTGAAGAATCTGAATTTTTTGGTTGAATTGGGTTTCAATAATGTGGTAAAACTGGCCAAATTTATCAAAAACTTCAGATTTGTTTTGCAATAAGTAAACTCATGTCATGCGAGAGCAATCATCAATGAATAATACGAAATATCGAAGTCTCTGACCCCCAAGAATAGGAGCTGGGCCCCAAAAGTCAGAATGTACTAATGAAAATAGACTCTGAACTCGAGTATGTTTCGATACGAAAGGTTGCCTATGACTCTTTGCCAAAATATAAGTTTCATAGTGAAAAAGAACTTTTGAAAGTTGAGGAAATAATAGGCGAAGATAGGAGTAAGAGGGATGACCCAGATGACAATGCTACAGCCAACTTTGGGGGTAAGGTGTTTCACGAGTCAAGAGTGTCTTTCCCTCCGAAGCAACTTCATCATCATAATAGAGGCTATCCCGTTTAGTGCCACGCCCAATGATTTTCCTTAAATTGATGTCCTGCAAAATATAAAAAGTCGTATATAACAACACTACACAGTTTAATTCCTTCAAAATGTGACTGATGGATAGCAATTTATACGAATGAGACAGAACATATAAGCATTTTGACAATCTTATCGAGGGAGAAATCTCAATAATTCCAGCACTTTTTACTGGAGCAAAGGCACCACATGCTGTTTGAACCACCTTTTTGTGTGTTTTCTGCACTTCACCAATGTCAGAAAAAGCATATGTTATTGTATAAGTCACCCCACAATAAAAAATCCATTCAGATTTTTTTTCTGATCCGGATTTCCTCATCATATTGACATGGGCTGTGTCATACCGAGCCTTCGGGCCCACAGCAGCTGCATGTACACTGTTAGATCTAGAAAAAATGGTTTTGGGCCGTGTAACTGTACATGAACTCGGCACATTTCTTGTATTTCCTCCTTTTTACCAAAACAACCTTCAGGGAAAAATTTTGCATTTATAATAGAAGGGATTTTTCGTAATTTCACCCCCACCTCTTGTTTAATAAATATACCTAGATTTCGGGTCTCTTTCTCATGCATGCAGGTTTCGATCTGTTCGATCCGGATCCCTTCACTCTTGCGATTCCGACCGCTGCTCAAATTTGTCGTCGCGATTTCTGTCTCATCCGAGCATTCAGCTTCCGGGGAGTGATGGTCGCCGTCAGAGATGGCTGCCCGGCCGCCTCGCCGACCGTATCCTGCTCAGTCGCCCCTTCTACCGCCACGATTTCCACCCGGGTAACCTCGATTAAACTTGTAACAATCCTTCTTCTAGTGGCCAGGTATCTGATAGTGTTCACAGAAAGGGCGTCGGTAGGATTAATTGCTGCTAAACCTGTCGATTCTGACCTATTTTTGCCCAAAAGTGTAATAATCGGAGTTGTCATGCCACTGTCTGACCTTGAGTCACGGCGGCTGTCGGTTCCAGTCCCATATGTAATGAGTCACGTACTTATTTCTTCCGATGATGCAGTGTTTGAACTGTTGGAGGCCGCGATGGAGGATGATTTCCAAATCTGACATCTTGCGACTTCCCGTCGAACCGTCGCGTATGTGACATCGACTGAGGGAAGGAGTGCTTCTTTCAAAACATCCCGGATGATAGATTCATATTATATGTTCAATCCCGCAAGGAATTTGAACAATCGGTGCTCCGATTGGATCTAGTTGTGTTCGTTGATGTCCTCAACACACTTCATAGAATTCGACCAATGCCGATCAATCTTCGTCCATAATGAATTGCATCTTGAATAGTATTCTTACAACTGGAGTGTCCCTTGAATGATTCGGTCAGCCTTAGTTACGAGATCAAAAATCTAGAGAGAATCTTCATGCCCATAATTAAAAGTTCTGGCCAGGATTTTCCACAATTCATACGAATTGGGATAATAGATGAGCTGATTTACCAGTGGCCTTTTGATAGACCTGGTAATCCATGTGAATACTTGCACATCTCGTTGCCTCCCAACTATCCATTGAGGGCATCCCTTTTTGGTTCTTTAGCATCGCCAGATATGTAATCTAGGCGGCCTTTTCGGATGATGACCAATTCCATCATTTGTGTCCATAATACGTAATTGTTATCATCAAGTTTCACATCGATGATGACTAGAGCCTCATTCTCCTTTTCGGATTTGCAGGCCTCTGTCTGAGGTGGATTGTGTGTTTGCATATATTGTGCAAGTTTTCTGGATAGGAAGCTATCCAGTTCTTCTTGTGAGATAACCATCTCTTTTCCTTCTATCATGATTTGCTCAGATAGGATCTCTGAGGTAGATGACGGGCCAGAATTTAACCTCGTTCCGATACCATGTTGATTTGTATGAAAGAGACATAAAATTTACGTGGTTCGAGAGAATCCCGAAGAGAATTTCTCTCTTCGTTGTTTTTCTTTCTTTCTTGATGATTTTCTCCTTCCACAGTTACATACATATATAGGATTCATGATCCCTAATCACCTCTCTCAATCCCTACAGTTAAGGGATACACATATAAGGAAGTGATTTATACTTATCCCTTTTCCTTATTTACTTTTATATTCTTAACAGAATCCCTACAATTAAGGGATACACATATAAGGAAGGGATTTATACTTATCCCTTTTTCTTATGGGGCAGGTTTCGGTGACATGATTTTATACATGTATTTTCAATTCTGGCCACTAGAATTGCCCGTTGACGGAATTGGGCACATCGTTAGAAAGCTTATGCATAGAAGATCATAAGTCCCATGTTTAGTTCCGATTCCGGCGAATTCGTCACCAGAATTTTCTAAAACCATATTTAGGACTACTTAACCTAAGGAGAAAATATGAAACTAAATTAAACGGTAATAAAGTTGGCGGAATATCACCAAAACTTGAATATATGATCTTCTATATATAAGTTTTCTAACGATTTGCCCAATTCCGTCAACGAGCAATCCTAGTGGCCGAAATTAAAAATCTTGTCTAAAATCCTATCTAAAATCATGTTACCGCACCTTTCCTTATTTACATTATAGGCCGGACTAGCTCGGGCCCCTGAAATTGTAAATATATTTATTTTTTGTTCATTTCAACAGTAGCTAAAACTTAATTCAAAGAAGTTTCTCAATTGGGCAGTTACCTGATGATAAATTTTTTTTTTAAAATAAGATGATAAATTACATAGAGATACCATACTTAATCTCATGATGGCAGGGAGAGACGAATTTTTTTCTGGTGTAGACCTTATACTGCCGAATGTGCCGAAATCTATTATTGGTCGTTGGATCTTCAACGGCCGGGATCAATTCACTTAAAACTTAAATGAAATGATCTCGGCCGTTGAAGCACAGATCCAACGGTCAATAATAAATTTCGCCACCATAAGGTAAAACTCGGCACCATAAGGTCTGCACCAGAAAAAAATAAAGGGAAAGACCCCATAAGTTATGCACTCACATGATTTGTGTGGCTAGTCTCAATGCATTCCAGAGTTGGAAACTTGATCAGGCAAGAGATAAGATCAGAATGTGAATCCAGGGATTCGAACAAATGGCACATTTTCAATGAACATGAGACAAGTGACGTTGTTTTCGCTTATCTACGGACTTAATCCCTGGATTCAAAGCCTCAAGCATTGATGAAGATCTTTCCCTTCATCAACATGGAGTTAGTGCCAAGGTAAGTGACCTCAACTTTTTGAATTATTTTTATGCTAACAAATCTGGTTTTGATGACCTAAAGCCATAAAGAATCCAATCAAGGGGACACTAAAGATGCTAGAAAAGATGCCACAAAAGAAGAAGAATTCCATCAGTAAAGAGTTGAAACCTATGGATGAAGGAAAGGTACTCAACATTGATCACCTCAATCTGAAGCAACAAGGTTGTGCGGCCAAAATACATCATATAAAGGATGATAAGTCAAGCTATGACATCAAAAAACAGCAGGGCAGCCCATCAGAAGAGTTTGCTTTAGTTTCCTTTAAGTATTTAGTTATTCATTTTGTTTTTCCTTATTTTAGTCGATTTAGTTTCTTAAACTGGAATGATCAGATTTTTTGCTGGTTATGAGTCTACTTGCGAAGATTTCGATTAGTTCAAGTTAGGATCATGCCCATTCTCCACGAGATATGCTCTTCTCTTTGAGATACCTTTTTCTTTATCTTTGTTGAAGAAACCCCTTTGCCATTACTCACTTACCCCTCTACGCTCCTAAATATTTCTTTTATGAATAATAGAGAATAGAATTGTGGAGAACATGAGATTTAAACATTAACCTAACCTTGTGTTTCTGATCACGACTTGATCAATGGATTTTTTGCTTCTTTTTAGCATCTATTCACCCCTACTTATCATTTTGTACGCACTACTAGTCTCAAAACAACATATGAGTTATTTTCTGGATTTAAAATGAATTGAGTAAAAGAATAAAAGCTACACAAGTTCAAGATCTCTTTGAAGTAAAAAAGGAAGATGCACCTACTTTCCCCATCTTGAAGCTTCAAATTTTCATTATCTTGTAGGCTATGAAAGCTGAATTTTCGAGCTCATATCTATTCTAGAGGCTTGATTCTACATAGAGGAGTAAATATCTGCCCGGATTTGGCAAAGAAATATGGAGACTGAGCAAAATATATGCTAAGGGAAAGCTGAAATATTATAGTGCATTTCCCTAACTTGGCGGACATGATCCGAGCTTATGGATGAAGATCTGGATGATCAGAGAACATGGATGTCTTATACTTAAAACCATAAATCTTCATTACTAATTAGCATACTTCAAAGATTCCCGTAGAAGAAGCTATGAAGCAAATAAGGAGATACTATCATTCTGTCTGAAGAAACTGAACTCCAAAATGGAGTTGATATGAGTGATTTTTTATCTTTCTGGATATTGACCTTTTGCAGATGGTGATCAAAGTTGTTCATTTGACAGCCATATAAAATATTTTAGAAATACTTGTGAGCATAAAATGTCTTAATGGTTCGAAGATCACCAAGGAAAGCCCACACTCCAAATGTTCCATTTCCATCAAGATTATGAAGTGATGAATCCTTGAATTTTCCGATATTCTGGCCTTCCAGAAGCTAATCAGAGTCTTGTTTGAGATTAAAGACATCTTAAAGCTATGGAAGAATCCAGAAACATGACTCAAGTCCAAAGAAGTCGCGCACAAGGTGTGAACACACAAGAGCTAAATAAGAAAGTTCTCAAACCTACTCAAACTTGTATCTTTTGACTTCTCCATAAAATGGAGCATGTTCCCTGACCTAAAGCACGGCTTATTTGCATTATATTCACCCTAGAGCACCGTCTCTAGTATTTTTTAATGTTTTTGTTCAGTTCTTAGTTCGTTTTTCAGCAACACAATACAAACAACTTTTTCATTTGAAGATCTTTGAATATGAAGTTCTCTTCAAATCTATTTCATGTTTCTGTTGCTATGGCCGGTTTGTTCTTTTGTTTATTTGACTGATTACTTAGTTCTTCAGACATTTTATGCATGTTGGTGAGGTGTTAGTCGAAACAACAAGATCTGGTGGTCGACTTCTTGTGAAAACACCAACACTCTAGGTTTGAGTCCGTTTCTAGATTGATCAACTAGGAGTTAGGGGTTCGTTTCTTTTCAATATTTTCCTATTTTTAGAATTGCATGATAGATAGTAATCCTAAAGATTACAATAAGACCATGAAGGTAGTAGATATTAGGAGAAAATAGCAAGAACAAGACCTTAAAAAGCAACTTTCACTAGGTAATACTAGTTGACGGGAGTTGTGATTACATGTTTTATTATTTTTCTGATATTTTTGGAGAAGATGAGTATGTGATACTTAAGAAGTTCACTTTTATGCTTAGTAAAAATATAAAAGCAATAGCTAGCTATAATATCAAACACTAGATACATTAGGTAACATATAATTTATCTCTTGAATTTTTGTGATTAGTCAAGGACTTTTATCAATCCAAATCTCTTCATATACCTTACATTCGTGCTTTAGTTTAGTTTAGAGTCATTACTTTACTCTTTTCAATCACAAAATCCCACAAAATTCCCCTCAAAAGTCATTGTTTTTGCAGCACAACAACAAAGGAGATCCATTCCTTTCTCTCTGAATTCGATCATTGAAAGCCACTTTGCTACCCTTTTAGCCTGCTTGAGAGAGTAAGAAAAATATTAAATCTTATATGATGGTCTGGTAGCCACGACAATACATAGAAAACCGCTCATCAAGTTTGCATCGTTGCTGGGGAAAGGTAAAAGTTCTAGTTTGGTTTGTTGCCATTTTTTTTGGCTTTGCTGCTTCTGGTTTTCGTTTATTTTCTGTTGACTTTTTGTGTTCATGGCTGTCTTATGCCAAGAGGAGCATCTCATAAGGCTACTAATTCATTTACTTTTGATCTTGACACCGAGAGCACGCTAAAGAAAGCATTTGCTACAAAGAGGAGGTACACTGCCCCTAACTCACCTAAGGCTCAAAGAAATGAAATTTTGGAAGATTTAGTTGGATATTGGCAAAAATAGATTGCTAATCATCAAGTTCCTCAAACACTGAAGCAATTGACGGCCCTGATTACTACAAGAGGAAGCTGGCTGTTGAATTTCCTGATCTGCCTGATAGAGTTAATTTTGAACTATGTTCGAGAAGTAGGTCGCCTAGACCGCTTAGGCGAGTATGTTGCCCTCTATTTTGCCCGAATTAGCTCTTAGGCCGCTTAAAAGCCCGCTTAGGCGGACAACTAGGCCGTTTAGGTAGGCCCTGGCCGCCCAGGGTCTGCCTAACACTTTCTCGAATACTGATTTTGAACTTAAATATAGACTTATACATCAGCTGAATAATTTTGCTGGTCTTGCAGGTGAAGATCCCATAAGGCACTTATCTGAATTTCATGTCATATCCAAGAGCATGGACCCAAAAAGAACAAGTGAAGATGTCATCAAGATGACAACTTTCCATTTTTCTCTCAAGGGCAATGCAAAGGAATGATTCTTCTACATTCCTTCTGCGCAAATCATTACAAGTAATGTATTAAATCAAGTTTTCTGAGAAATTCTTCCCTTATGTGAAGCAAATTAAGTTGAAAAGAGAGATAAGCAATACTGAATAATCATTTGATGAGAGTTTATATGATTTTTGGGATAGATTTAATTGTTTGGTTTTATCTTGTCCATACTATGGTCTCACTAATTAAGATTTAACTCTCTACTTCTATAATGGTTTATTTCCTGCAGAAAGATGAATGGTTAATACTTCGTGTGGAGGTTCTTTGCTGAAGAAGATACCTATTGAAGCCATGCATATCCTGGATGAGCTAAGAGAAGGCTCAATGCACGTGAGCAAAAGAATTTTAGTGGAGAAAGTAAACTTTGTCGAGGGAGAAGATGGAAGTCTTGCTAAGAAGGTTGAGGCCCTTGAGGCCAAGGTTTTGCAGTTGAATGACGAAGAAGAAAGGAAGAGAAGTGATAGGTGGTTAGTGAACACAACTAAGTGCAAGTATACACGGCCTCAAGTAGTAGTTTGCTAGTGAGCAAAGGTCATTCTACACAGAGTAAGTTCAACACATGCTTCAATTCACAACGAATTGACAAAGTATCTGGTACAATATGCGGCCAATCCATTAATAAATATGTCATAACTACGAACATCTCGAACCATATCTCTTGCCCACATTATATCGGGTAACACTTTTTGCATTGCCAAATGGAAAAATCCTTATTTTCACACACAATTTTGATAAATACATTACAAAAACCTCTACCTTAGTCAGTTGATTGGAGACCATAATTGCGTTCATCAGACAATTATAGGACCTAACACTAGGTTCTCATTGTACTAGTTAGCATTCTGTTTATCACTTGCATCATTAATAGGAGCCACCATAGCTCTCCTGTCCATATTCATCAGTTTGCTCTGGAGAATTGTTGAAGGAAACACCTAGTTTGGCAGCAAGAATCATCGTTCTTCTGCATTAATACGCGATTCATTATCTTCAGCAACAGCCACAATTTGCGCTTCTGCCACTATAACACTATGTTCTGAAGGAAAGAGAGACCTCTGCAGACAAGTCTCAACTGTCCGCTCATCATCATCATGATCAAAACATAGAGGAAATGTTAAAAGATTTTCCTGCCGCTTCTTGTCCAAATAAGTTTGAATTTCTTCTATAGCCTCTGGGATATTCGTGATATTATGCTTTAGAATAATAGATTCCACTCCCTCCCCTTGCTTTTTGACTATCTGATCCTCACTATTCAGTTCTTCATCAATAAGTGTTTCTCTGGGAGCTTGTTGAGGAATTTCTTCAGGTGTTATACTGTCTAACTCCTTGGCTGTTGAGCCACTTGGAGCATCACTTACTGATTTTACTTTGCCTTCACCCTTCTTTATCCAAGCATTAACTATTTTTTTATTTGGATAACTCTGGCCATATCTCTTTGTTTAACCCCTTTATAACCCTGCTCGGAAATGGTTTTTCCCCCATATTCAGCTCTTCCTCAATGTGCACCATGAACATTTCAGCTTCTGTCTCCACTTTGATGTTCTTACATATCTGCTGGATCGTAAGAACATCAGCAAATCTCTTATTCTTGAATTCTATGTGCAGAGGTCCATTTCAGCATTCTGAAGGACTTGAAGAAGGACCAAATAGCTGAGGTAGACCAATCCGGAGGCATGTTGGATACATATATAGACAGGGAGTTCGCTCTGAGTTTCACCACATGCTGAGACAGGACTTTACTCACGAGATTGATGTTAAAAAACTTTTTCCTATTGTGCTCTTTGTTTACCAACTACCTTAGCCCAGGGTATGTCGGATTCATTCTCAGTTAGCGTCAATTTAGGCTCCTACCGAAAATATTGTCGATTCTCGCCATAATCGTAAGAAATCACGGTGCTATCTGAACCCAAATAAGTTGGAGTCTCTCTCCTGCCAAATGAACTCATCCGAAGTGGTAAAAGAGGGCAACTAAAAGAGGGCAACTAAGCAATCATTCCTGCACTATCCGATTTCCGTCTTTTGGAAGAAACCCTTGCGGATATAGATCCTTGCCAATCGAGCTCACCCGAAGAGACAAACGGATCTAATCCACAGTCATTTCCCAATTCTTGCTTGTGTTAATATCTGGAGGTGTGTTTGAAGGAGATTACGAAAGCTCCGGTCAGTAGAGTGGTCGGAGAAGAAACAGTTACTTCAGGTATATGCGAGCAGTACAATTTAAAAACAAATTGCCTGCATTTCATTTCGGATAACCAACCCACACCCAAGTCATAAACAACAAACTTTATCGGCATCATCAACTCACAGCTACAGAATGCCAATAGAATGGCTAGTGTTTTGTATGATTGAAGACGGTGAACATAAATTACATCATCAGATATGCATAAGCTATAATTGATCTTCTAAGTCTGATTGTCTAATTTATTCCGACTGTACAATGTAGGGAGGAATTTTGAAAGTTTACAATGCAACGATAGAAGGGAGTTCGTGCTCAACCTCAGGTTCCCCATTGGCCCCCTCGGAGGAAATCTGCAAAGGAGAAAACTTTCATTACCGAGTGTAAATATATTGAGAGACGAAGGGAAGTTTTGATGATTGCAAAGAGGAAGTCCGAACCTGTGAGTCCTTCCGTGGCTGTGAGAGATAGTGGTCTAATGCACCCTTACCATGGAGGATTCTAGCACCACGTCCACGTCCACTGGAGCCGACTGCTTCCTCATCCACGACGACTGCATCTATTATATCCTCGCCAGTTCGAACATCAGGAATCTGTGTGACCAACAAGTCATAGTTTAGTTGTGTTATTGCATTTAGCAAGCTTCAGAGTTCCGCATGGAGGAGCTCGTACCTCATACATAGCATCCATCAGAACATCCTCCAACATGGATCGTAAGCCTCGTGCCCCCGTGTTTTTAGTTATTGCTCTGCGAGCAATCAATCTCAATGCCTCTTCTGTGAAATGCAACTTGACCTGAGAAATGGGAGCAAACGTTAAACAAGTCGCAGATCGGATCCATATGTTCAAAATAGTTTTGTTTTGTATTTTTTAAAATACAAGAACTGTGATAGCTTACCCCATTCATTTGGAACAATTTTTTATATTGTTTCCCTAATGCACTTTTGGGCTCTGTAAGAACCTGGGAATATGTGAACGAGCATTATTGCATAAGCCACAAAACTAAAAATAGAACTAAGTGATATAGATTTGATTAGATTTCTGGATCTGTGGCCTTCTAAAGTGTCACCTGTACAAGCTGATCCTCTGTAAGTGCTAACAAGTTGACGAGGATAGGGAATCGCCCAACAAACTCGGGTATCAGGCCATAGGCGATAAGGTCACTACTTTCAACCTGAAAAGACAAGATGCTTCAACTCACATTACCCAACTATGTCTGCTATGAAGAGTAATTAAAAGTAAAAAACAGTGCTATTGAGCTTACATTTTCTAGTAAAGAAGATGTCACCGCAGCGCTAGTAACTCCAGCTGCTCTCATGTTTGCTCGTATCGGAGCACCAAAGCCAATAGAAGAATCATGGCGCCTACAATGCATTGCCACATTTTTAGTTGGGAATACCGAATATCTACTTACACATTACTTAAAGATCAATAACTATATTTCTCACCTTTCAGAGATTGTCTTTTCTAAGTCGATAAAAGCACCACCACAGATGAAAAGAATGTCTTTTGTGTCAATCTGCAGGAGAAAGAGAGATTAGGGAGCGCAAAATATTTTAGTAAAACTTCTACAGCCATACATGAATATATGCAGGCGAATAGAGATTCTTTAATATAATGTTTATCTAAATAACTCGAGGAAGAACAGCAAAAGACACACAATCAAGGTTATTAGTCAGGAAAAATATAGAACTGTGTTTCCTACTCTTATAGGCTCACAAATGCCGTTGGTGCTGGTGTAATGACAACAAAGGAATTATCTACCTGTATGAGTTCGATTAACTACACAGAATAAACATAAATAAATAAAATTAAATAGGTCAAACCTCTGTTTAGCAATACCTTTTCAGTCAATCTGTTTGACAATATAAGTCAATTTGACGACAACCTTATGATTTCTAAGGAAAAAGAAAAAATAAGATTGATGAAGAACCTTATTTCCAAAAAAAAATTCTCAAAACTTAATCTCTTTTCAAAAACAATCGTACATACAATTTGAATTAAATATTTTAATAAAAAACAATATTCATTTTAATTCAAATATTAAATCAATAATTTTTAACAGTAAATTTGTCAAATTTATTTAATAATAATATAGGAGTTCACAAATGATAAAATAATATCAGAACAATATCCTTTTTATGTCATTTTATAAAAATCAGTCACATTATCAAACCATTTTGTCAAACACATTCCTTATCACCTAATTAGTTTTCTCTTACATTATCAGAGTTTTCTGACATCCATATATTATCACAGGACGTTTTTTTTTGGGTAATTATTACCACGGGACGTTAAACGCAAGTTTTTATTATTAGTTACAGAACCAAGTGTATAACACAAGTGTACTATCCTCCTAATATGTAACACCAGAACTTCTCCAAAAGAGGTGTGGTCTAACAATATTGAGGTCATGAAGACCATCCAAAACATAAAATCATTTCTTTACTAGGAAACAACATTATAATTACCTGAATATTGTCCCCTCGAGGATGCTTCCGTGCGCCTTTCTCTGGAACATTGACAACCTGAAGGCGGAAAAGGTCATGATTGTCAGCCTCGGGTAATTTTCATCTGATTCCAGTAATAACTAAATATTGGGATTGGGTTTTGGTGGAGAAGACATTAGTTTCACGTGCAACATTTTGCAACAGCCATACAGCATCCAAACCTGAAACCACTGTTTATGATCTATAGATTTGGGGTTTGAATAACTAAAATTGGTACAGTCACACGTAATTACAAAGTAATGCCCTTATCCTTGAGACAACTTTATATCACCAAATATAGATACACGTGATCTCATCAGGATTAATTAAAGTGAAGCACTTACGGTCCCTTCAAGCATTTTCAATAGTGCCTGCTGGACACCTTCCCCAGACACATCTCTACTAATATTGAGACTCTCTGCCTGTAAGTTTCAATAAAAATGATGGGTAATCGGAAAGCTATGCAATATTTTATGACTGGTAAACCTATTCACAATAAACCTTTTTCGTGATCTTGTCCACTTCATCAATATAAACTATGCCTTGCTGAGCAGCTGCAACGTTATAGTCTGCAACCTGACAATAGGAAAAACAGAAATATAGATAAGTTGGTCAGCATTGTTACAAGTGTCGTGAAAAAGAATAGTCACGGCAAAGGATCTGAAGAATAGCTTATCCAAATTAGCAGAGCTACTCACAGTAAGAAGCTTGTACAAAATGGATTCAACATCCTCCCCAACATATCCTGCCTGCAAAAACAGACGCGTCGTACGAAAATAAATCCATGGTATGCATTAAAAATCTACTTTCAATGATTAATCAGTTCAACAAATCGTATGACGCAAAATCCTGTTCAACCAAATTTTAGCAACAATTCTTTTACTAAAAAATAATTGCAACAGTTGTCAAACTTGGCGACAAATAAAAGGACTTTGACACAACGGAATTTCAAAACATACAAATATTTTTAGGTAGAATAGAAGATAGAGCAGCATGCCTGAGTAAGTGTAGTTGCATCAGCAATCACGAAGGGTACATTTACCAACCGTGCCAAAGTTTTGGCGAGTAGTGTTTTCCCTGTCCTTGAAATTATATTTAAAGATCACAGTGAAACAGTATAGATGTTGGAGAAATTAATAAATCCACTATCTATAAAGGGAGATGACATACAAATCTAGTCAGTACATAAACAACTTCCCAATCACAAAATGATTATGATCTCATAAGAATATTGCGTTAAATGAATCACGCACAAAATTACCTGAACCAGTTGGCCCCATCAAAAGAATGTTACTTTTCTCGAGTTCAACATGCTCCTCTTCTGTACTCCCAGTTTTGCTACTATCCGTACTCCCTGCAGACCTAACTTACAAAGGTATAGCAATAACATCAGATATCATTCAGAACAGCTCTAACCAAACTATGTTACCCATGGGCATGGACTAGCGAGGATGTAGTTGAAAAACTTAAGAAATCAAAATTGCAGCACTGCAACAATGCAAAGCAGGAGAAGGCAAGTAATCACCTCTGTAAAGAATCGCTGTATATCCTCTTATAGTGATTATAAACAGCTACGGAAAGAACCTGCCATCCACAAATAAAAATACACATGATGAATTCAAATACATGATGCATGATAACAGATCAAACTTCATCCTTTTGCAAAATCCAACCGTCATCAAATACCAAAAGATGAACCTTTTTAGCTCTACTCTGTCCGATTACAAATTCATCAAGTCCTTTACATATCTCTTTTGGAGTTGGGAAATTCGGGCCAAGACTGGACCCGCCCCAGCCCCCATCCTTCCGTCCTCCTCCAAAACCTCCACTGCCGGCATTTGAACCGTCATTATCTGACACCTGTATAAACTTCACCCCGGGCCTCACAATAATTCCATCTCCCCCAACCCCAGGTGGCTGCCATATGTCAGGTGGATCACCGTGAGAGCTAGAATTTTCAATTTTCGTTTCAGTCCTCACGAACTTCAAGAAACCAGCGGCACTATCGAGATAATCGGCCTGCACGGAAAGGGGCTTAAAAGGTGGAAAATTGAACGGTGAGCTTGAAAGGAAGCTAGAATTTAAGTTATTATTATAATCCAACACGGATCTCCATCTTTTGGCACGGCCGGCGTGCATATGGTTCTGAAAAAAACATCTAAAATGTGACGCAGCAGCCGAAGCTACGTCCCTCGATGAATTCGACCTCAAAGCAGCGGCCATCACAGTGTCTTGAGGTATAGAAGAAGAAGGGATTTTTATCAAATTCAAACCGGAAATCGAAACATGGCCTCGAAGAAAAACGCAATCAAGTTCAATTGAGCTTCGCCCAGGAAGGAAATGAAATTTAAGTAGACAGCAATTCTTGAATATAGGATTCCTCAAAGAGGTCCGAATTTTCGGACATTAGCTTTCGAAATTGGGGTACACATCGATTGGGATAACTGAATGAAATGCTTCAACCAAGATTAGATATTGAGGGCTCAGGATGAGAGCAGAAATCGGAAACACGTTTAATTGGATAATTTGGTGCAAATCAATTCCGCTTTTCATAATGGAGAAATTTTATTAATGTTTTTTTTTTGGTAAGTGAGAAATTTACTAATGAATAATACTATTTGTATTCTCAATTTTAACACACTTTCATAAACCTTCTTATATGGCAACAATCACAATCACATATTAAAAAATGAGTGTGGTTGTGTATGTGGTTGTGATAGGTGCCACATAAGGGGGTTTATGAAGTGTGTCAAAGTTGAGGGTACATGTAACCGTGACTAAAATACGAGTAATGCTACATGTACCCTCAACTTTAACACACTTCATAAACCCTCTTATCTGGCACCCATCACAATCACACACACAACCACTCATTTTTAATGTGGTTGTGATTGTTGTCACATAAGGGGATTTATGAAAGTGTATGAAAGTTGAGGGTACAAGTAACATTATTCCTAAAATACAGTCTGGAATTATTATAATAGTAGTCATTCGATATTTTGATTTAACCACGTCTTTTTTTTAACCCCAATGGATTGGCCTAGTGGTGGAGGCCTGAAACTTAAGTCTTCAAAGAGGGATGAGGTCTCAAGTTCAATCCTCATTTGGTGCAAACAATTCTTTGGGGCTACGACCGCGGGCCAAAGGCCCGAGTTTTACCTGGTCCATGTGGATGGGTCACTTTGCATGGATTTCATGAATTAGCCGGGCCAAAATGATTCCGGATACCATTATTATCCAAAAAACCATGTCTTTTTTTAGCAAGGCTTTAACCACAGTCTTAGTTGTTAAAATTTCGTGAACATGATAATGATGTGGGCTCGGGTATGGTATAAATTGCCATACTGCTAAGGAGTTTTTGTCTCCTCCCGAATGATATAGTGTCTAATAGTACTGAATTCTAATCTAGAATGTTGGATCAAAATTTGATGGTTCTGATCAAATGACTCATTTAACATCCACTTAAAAATACTTTTGATCCGAACCATCAAATTTTGATCCAACGGTCTAGATTAGAATTCAGCATCATAGCATTCTGGAGGAGAAGAAAATTCTACTTTTAAGATCCTTATTTAAATAAGTTAAAAATTGGGTTCGTTATCGTTTCATGTGTTATCGGAGTCATGTCGCATCTAACCTTGTTAGTGTGTAAACTAATGAGGCATTGGGCGACATTTCGCTTACTGACTTGTAAAGGGAAATATGTTTTAGGATTCTTTGGTGATTCGAACATGAATGTAATCACCTCTATTGTCACAGGATATTGCGGGTAGAAGACATATGCACTCCCAGTCCACAACAGATGAAGTTCCATTGGCCATAACAGGGGCAAGTGATGTTACCCCCCACCCCATTGTTCTGTCGGTCCTTCCTGAGGTTTCACCAGGAGTGCGAGAAGAGTCAACCATGCCTGCTTCATCTACAACGCTGGTGACAATACAAGCAGAGAAAATGCACCTGCTTACATCACTGTCGATAGCATATGTATCTGGGCCGCCCCCACCCCCACCTTCTGAGGGTTAGAGGTGGGCATTGGGATTCAGGATCGGGATTCGCTGAATCCTGATCTCATCCCATTTTGATTCGGGCCCAAAATTTTGGGCCTGATCTCGTCCCGAAGTCCTGAACAAGTTCGGAACTTCGGTCATCGTGACGGTCTGAGACCCGAATTTAAAAAAAATTAATGTTTATTTTTTGTTTCACAACTTAAAAAAAACCTAAGTCTTGATTCAACTTAATCACAAAAAAATCTTTTTTCTGGATTCCAAACAATAAATTAAGACATAAGTTAAAATAAATTCACTGGATTTAAATAACAAATTTCCTGAAATTCAAGATCAGAGAACCAAACTAACGAAAAGCTAAAGCAAAAAGAGAGTACCCAAAAAGTATTTCTAACTATTTTTGTTAACTAGGTTAGAAAGAGATTTTCTTCATATTTCTAACTCTTTTTATATTTTATTATTTCTAGTTCGGGCTTCGGGTCTGTCCCGTTTAAAATGGGACAGGCCCGATCTCGTCCCGAACTAGATTCGAGACCTATTTTTAGGGCCCGAACCCATCCTAAACTCTTTTTTTTCGCGATTCAGGCTTCGAGATTCGGGCCTGCCGGGCCTCGGGACAATCCCAAAGCCCGAAGGCCATTTGCCCACCCCTACTGAGGGTAACCCGATTATATCGGATCTGGTTAGACCTATTCCTCGGGGCAGGCTTTGATTTCAGCTAGAGGCTATGCACAGACTGAGGATAGTTACTTTTTGCAGTAACAGGGTTCCTGAAGACGTTGAAGATTGGTTGAAGGAAGTTGAAAAAAATATGCAAGCTTGCGACACTTGAGGAGATGAAAGTACAGGTAACTACATTTTATTTGGCAAATAGGGCATTTGATTGGTGGGAGAGTATTTCACCAGAATTGACTAAGCGGGGTCCCCTTGGCTGGAAGGTGTTCTGTGACACTATTTGACGTTACTTTATTCCTCTATCCTGGCAACTGATCATTGTGTGTAACAAGCATGGGAATCCGTGTTGGAATAAAATTCTCGATTTCATGCTCTGGGCAGTTATGCCCCATTAGCTATGGGTAACCCTGAATTGAAGATGCCCTGGTTTTGTAATGGACTACGTGAGTCATTCCATGTGGCGCTTAGTGGTGTGATTCCTGATCGTTTTGAGGTACTATTGGACGCTGCAGTGAGGGTTGAGCCTCAGATGGACTGGCAGGAAGGTGCACAAAAGAGGGCTCGTTACACTGAGGCTCGAGTACAGGAACCTACCATACCATCTCGTTGATCGCTGCTCCCACCACCCCCAGGTATACGTCCTTGTCAGGGAGGTCTCGCAAATTTCTAGGATAACCTCCAAGCTGATATCCAGAGTGCACAATGTACGTCATGTGTCGCAACTGGGACAATACATTAGTCACCCAAGTCATATATTAGAAGTGGAGCACTTTCCAATTTCCTAGGAACTTAGTCGAGTGGAAAGCCCGATAAAAATAACTGACTCTAAGGTGGTTAACTTGAGGTCATGCCAAATTTTGTACATAAAAGTACAGTGGACCAACTATGGGGAAGAAGATGCAACATGGGAAACGGAGGCACACATGTGCAAGGATTACCTACAATTGTTCGCATGCTCTGAAAGTTTCGAGGACGAAACTGCATCATAGGGGGAGGGATGTAATGGTACGCAAATTCCTAATGCCGTAAATTAAATTTGTTTAAATTACTTTATGAATTATGTGAATTGTATGCTTTATATGCATGATATGAATTAAATCAATATAATGTCAATGATTAATTATGACCTATTAATTGATCAATTCAAATTACATTATGATTAACCGTAAGCTACATGTATATGCTTATTAATGCGTAATTTCACGAACGAGGGGAGTGACATGTATATTCCTATCGTGTAAATTACATGAACGAGGGGTGGAAATTTCGGTCGAGAGAGGAAAATTAAGGGGCTACGAAAATCATGGATTTTGGGAGTCAATTCGGAGATTGAAAAGGGGGGAACAGTCGATGGGTAGAAATGCAGTGAATGCTGATTTAATGGTGGGGAAAACGGTTGGCCTTCCATTTGATCGTGGAGAGCGATCCTCTCCTTAAAATGCTCGTTGGAATTGCACTGAAGAATTAAATTGGAGACTGGCAGAATCAAGCAGGAAATGGCCAGGAATGGGCTATAAATATCCTCATCATGACCGGGAAGACGAAGACGAGGAGCAGTACCAATACAAACTTTTACCGTTAGCAGACGAGAAGAGAAGTGGAATCGGAGCTTCCAGAGTCAGCAGATTTTCTCAAGGACTGTAAGTGATTATAGAGCATACTTTGGAATTGTATATGGAAATTTTCAATTGAAGTTCAACTGTTTTTGAAAATGTGGAAATAAAGTTGTTTTATAAGGTATTGTTCGTCCAATTTTGTGTCATAGTTCATCTTCAAAAATTTCTTCACATCTTATGAGTAACATGAGTCCTACTTGCTTGGTCATCGAATTGAGGGAAAATGGTTATTTACATTAGTAGAAAAGGAAGGGATTCTTCCTGAACTGTTGATTTTGTGGCGAGAACCAAATCTTTAGGGTACATTTCGTAGCGTTATCGAGTTATCAAGTCTGATAAGGCATGATGTGATAACAGGTGATTACTCCGTTCACAAGCCATGTTAATTTGAAAGTTTGATATGTTATTAATTTTTTGATGACGTGTTTATTCTGGCGTGCTTACTCGGCAGGGAGAGATTGAACAATAAAAAAGGGGTGAAATGACTACAATACCCTTATTTTAATCACTTGTCCAGTAGGCATGATTGGTATGCGAATTTTAAACCAAAATATACTGCACAAACGCATCATACAAACAAGTAGAGAACATAAACAATTTGAGAACACCAACAAATTGTCAGAATACAACAAGTACATGATACAAGAGAGAAGTCATCAATCAATGTCCAGTACGCCAAGCATTAAATATGTCAAGTGTCATTTGATCTCTATGTTGGTTCCACTCTTGAGAGGACTCCCCTAAAGCTATATACTCTACTTCCTCGTGGTCCTCGGTATCAGGAATCAATGAAACATCTAACCCCTCGATCGGGTCATTGGGCATCAATTCCCGAATGAAGTTGTGCAGTAGCGTGCAAGCAAGTATAATCTTAACTTGTGACTCGAATGGATAAAATGATGGGCTACGCAAAATAGCCCATCTTTTCTTCAAGATCTCAAAGGTTCGCTCAATGATATTCCTTGCTTGAGCATGCTTCATGTTGAAGTACTCCCTTTGGGTTGGAGTGTTCCTGCCAGTTCCCCATTCATTTAAATGTTATCGAATGGATCTGTAAGGAATCAAGAATACATCTCCATTTGTGTAACCATTGTCACACAAGTAGTACGATCGTGTACATATAAGATATACATTATACTAATAACAAATGAATGTTAATACTAGATATCCTACCAGATTTATTCACCTTCTAGGACCTTTAAACCATTAGGTCGTTGTAGAGCAGCACGCAATACCCTCCCATCAGCTGCAGATCCTTCCCAACCCGCTAAGACATACACAAATCGATCCTCAGTATCACAAACACCTAGAACATTAGTGGCAATTTGTCCTTTTCATATCCTGAAGCGTGGCTGATCAACACTAGAGACATGCACTGGAACATAAGTACCGTCTAAAGCACCTAAACAATCC
The DNA here is from genome assembly GCA_025802335.1 of Pinguicula primuliflora. Classification (NCBI taxonomy): domain Eukaryota; kingdom Viridiplantae; phylum Streptophyta; class Magnoliopsida; order Lamiales; family Lentibulariaceae; genus Pinguicula; species Pinguicula primuliflora. The sequence goes on from JAOYMZ010000001.1 coordinate 1,989,083, forward strand.
TGTAAAAGAGAGATATTGATTGTTAAAACAATATAAATTTCCCAAAAAAATCAGTGTGCAGAAAAACATTCATTACCTTAAAACTCCTCCAACGTGAGCTTGTGCAATCATCCGGAATGGGGGTAGCAGTAACTAACAACACATCAGAAAGACTAAGCACAGCATTCAAGACCTCATGAAAACACTGGCGTATTGTATGAAAGGACCTTTGAAAGTCAAGTCTCATGGTTTTCATCTTGTGGTTGTGTGCTAGAATCCTAAGAAAGATTGTCACTTTCTCTTGGAGTGTCAACTACTTGTCAGATTTCACACCCGTCCCATGTAATTTGGTACACAAACTAGCAAAAGTTGCCTTATTCAACCTCAAATTATCATAACACTCAACATCTGTTACCGAAGTGAGTGTAGCTAAGTACTCAACCTATCTGTAGAACTAATTAGTCATGGTGTATTTTTGTTCTAGTCTTCTACGTTTGTTTCCACTCTCCATATCTTCTTGTTCCCTCAAAAACTCATAGATAAAGATAAGGAGAATGACTAACTGAATCTTTGTATACATCTACAACAAAAACATAAACAAGTGATCAAACTGATAAGTGATAATCTTTGTATCTAACAGTTCTTCAACAAAAAAAGCAGCACTGATGGAATAAGATAACGATCCAATTGACAGAAGAAGACTATAGATGGAGATGCATACAGAAGTTCAAGTCATGAAGCTTGCTACGCACTTATTAGCAAAATTCAAGAAATCCTAACCCAAATCAACCCCATGTTGAAAGTTACTGTGATTCAGAGCATCAACCCGATGCTACCTCTTACTAGCTAAATTCAAGCTTCAAATGGCTAATACCTAAACAAAAGCAGAAGCAAAATTTACAAAATCAAAAGTATAATTCATCTTCCTCAGTGGCTCCATCTACAATAATTAAATATAGCCGTTTCAGTGCAAAATCAAGAAGCCCTAACCCAAATCGAAAAGTAGAACCCAAATCACGATAGACAATAAAATATCAAACCCAAATCGAAAAACCTTAACTAATTGAAGACTGAAACTTACTCTTGAGTTCGGGCTCTGCCATGACTGGAATAAGCAACGACGGCAAGCGAAAGTAGACCGTGGATTTAGTGGTGCGAGAGCGGTTCTGTAGGAGAGCGGGATGTCGAAATGGAAGAGAGAGTCGAATTTGGGTTTTGAGAGTTGAGGGGCAATTCAGATAATTGGACGCATGATAAGAAGTGAGATAAGATTGGTTCCGATCGGTGATAATTTATCGCGACTTATCAAGAATTTTACAGGTTCACGAGATTACCCATCGCGACCCAGGAATTTCAAAAATGCCATCGAACAACGGACAACGCTTGATAAAAAAAGTTATCAAGGATAAATCAAGGGTAAAATCTGCACCAAACGGACCCTTACATAGGAAAATGAGTTCTTGGGACGAGTATGAGTCCATAAATGTTTTCATGTTTTTCATACAATTGAGTTGAATGGGTGTGAATATGTTTCGAGCATGATGCTCTAAAGTTGTTATGGTGAGCCTGCGAGCTTCTAGTGTTTGGCTTAAGAGCCCAACTGTTGGTAATTGGATCCCTATCTAAAAGAAAGGTAACTTTTGGACCTGTGAATTACCCTAAGAGTTGATATGACTCGCATTTGTTCATTTTCAATTCATGTATTGATTTCTATTTGTTGTGTAACCGTGTTGTTCTGATGCAGAATTGTAACAGGTTAAATTTATGTTAAATGTAATTCGTATAGAGTGATTAGAAGTATTTTGAGTTCACTTAAACGTAGTATGCTTCAAAAAATGTTAGGAAACTTTGAAACCTTTCCATTTTTCTTTAAAATTACTTACTCGGCTTAGCAGCTCATAGATATTCCACAAATCCCATTTTCAGATTCTTAGAAAAGGCTTGAGTAACAGGCTGTTGTTGGAGTTGTTGCATTTATATTGTTCATTCCTTGAATAAAAACACTAGGAACCCCCTTGAATGTTATTTCGGTAAAGGCCTGGGCCTCAAATCATATCAATGCTCGAAGCGCAAGCCTTATGTAAAGAAGAGAAAATTTGGACCTGTACCTCAAGCAAATTTGATTGAAGATGATGATGAGAACGCGGCAATGAAAACGAGCCTGATCAAAAATAAAGTTGACTGGATTGTGGACTTTGGAGCAAATAGACATTTTTGCACGAAAAACGAATTGTTCAACGAGCTTCAAGGAACACTGGCAGGGCAGCAATACTTCATGAAAAATTCAAGTGTATCTGGTGATCTTGATAGAAGGAAGGTAAATTTTAAGTTCACATCATGGAAGACTTCGAACCTTACAGATGTTTTGTACGTTTCGTCCCAGAGCTATAATATAATCCCCGGTGGTCTTCTGATGGGGGGTTTTCTGTAGTGTGTTCAAAGTGGCTTGCAAGTGTTGAATCCACAGGAAAGGAATGGGTCTCCTTTGGTATTGTGCTTTGATGTTGTGCTGCAATAGACAGTAACTTTGGGGAAAGTTTTTGTGAGATTTGATGAATGAAACAAGCAGATCGACAACTTAAATGAAAGCAATGAAAGAATTGAATGTTTTTAAAAAATTTTGAATAGAGAAAATTCCATAACTAGCCATAAAGATCAAGATGTATGTCATATGCACATTCAAATCAATAACTTTTTAGCATTATTTTGGCTACTATTCACTCATACTTATCATGTTTTGATGTATTCGGAGTCCCACATTCATTTACGGTTTATTTTTTGGATTTATGGTTATTTGATTTCAAGTTCAAAGACCTTTTTAAAAAGAAGGAAGAAGATGTACTTTTACCAAATCTTGAAACTTAGAAGTTTTCACTCTCCAGTCTATTCAAGGCTCTACTTTTAGCTCATTTCTACGGCAGAGACCTTATCTCGAGAAGTGAAAATCAACTCAATTGTGTCCAAGGAGAGGGAAGAAATTCAATGATGATATGAAGACTTTTACCTAAAACACTTGAAGCAAAACAGTGTCATCACCTATTTATCATGGCTGAAGATCATGATGATCAGAGCACTTGGATATCTTCTAAATTATCTTAGAAAGACATACAACTAATAATCTCACTTTTTAGAGCCCTGAGTAGGAAGATATCATCCGAAGAAGGAGATATCCTATTATACGAAAAGGAGAAGTTCCGACATCAAGTTGACGTGCAGTGATTTCTTTCTCTCCGATTTGGATTTTTCGCAGATGATGTCTTCAAAAATTGTGTTCATATTGGAGTCTTGTACAACTTTATAGAAGGAAGTTGTCCCAGAAGATGTCTCCAGAATCCATAAATGAGTAGAAAAGTACACTCACATTGTAGGACTACTCTCAATCCTTATCCATTGCCAGCAAGTTGTTTTGTGATGAATCCTTGACGAACTCGACTTTCGGATCTTTCAGGACCTTTGATGTGATAGTTTTGTGTTCTAAAAGTGATTTTATGTTGATTACTTTTATGTTATGTTTATGAATTGAATGTATATATTTGTGATATAACATTTTGTTTCATGAATTTGATGTTTTACAGAAGTGTTCAAGAAGATGCTCTTGGTCTTGAACCGTAGAACTCTATATGATAACAAACATATGAAACTCTAAAGTGTTCACAATCTTGGTAGCTAGCATGGAACACTAGTATACTATAAAAGATTATCGTGTTAGTTAAAGTATGTTGTAGTTCTACGAACGTTGACAAAAGATTATCATTTAAGACACAAGTATATCAGTGGATTCATACATTGAACATGACTTAACAGGTAAAAGCATTATATGGATTGTGTTCATGTCATTAATGCTTTAACTGTGTCTATGAATTCTAAGATATGAGACTGTATCTATTCACATGATAAATGTATAACGTAATTACTACTCAATGTTGCTTTATTATAAGTGATGATAATAGTAGTTCTTTATATACAAATTTTAGTGAAAAGAGTATAGGTTAATAATATCATTGTCCCTCATCGGTAATGAGTTATAATATTAATGGACCACTTGGTAGAGTAGAATTGTGAATGCGTGCAATATAGTTGAAGTGATGTCAACTATATATTTATAATTTACTCAAAAGAGACTAAGAAATAAATGTAATGCAAAAATGACACAACCCTACTTTGCACGCTATTCATAACATCATGAGATAAAGAATGAACACAAATAATATTCATCATAATATTACTACAGGATTGTGTTTTATAAAATGGTTACATCACATTTGTATTGATTGTGTAACTATAATGTGCAGTTAGAGCACCGCTTACAGTTTATGGCTGTAAAAATGTCATTACCAATCCAATACAAATCCTCGATACAGGTCTCACCGACTGAACGAGAAATAAGATAAAGGATTTTATATACTTCTTATAAGACATGTGTAATTTCATATGATGAAGTAATTGAACACATGAGATAAGATGACAAACTAAGATGTTACATATTGTAACATTTAGTTATAAAATCTTAACTCTTTCGTACATCAATTGGAATTTTTCTCATTTGGAATTGATTCATGGACTATGAGCTTGATTAGTAAAGTGCTTGACTTGTTTCATAGGGCCATTATGTTTGTTCTAATAACCAATTCCATGAAAAGAAAGGGATAATGAAGACTTAATGCATGACATGTGTAAAGTGTAAAAACACATATCTTGTGATATGTATAAGTAATTATTCATTCCTTTTTGAACAAAAAAACTTCCTCATGAATGTGAGTTCATGATAAGGCACTTCTTTATCTTGTGAGAAAAAGTAGGAAGAAGTTATTCCAAAAGATTTGTGAAAGGAAAAAACTAGGTGATCTCTAGCAAGATCTATATTTAGTGTTGTTTTGTGTCCTAGGTGAATCTTGAGCTATACGATTAGTTTGAGGTAAGTACTCAAACTTAAAGTTTCTTTTTATATATTAGTATATGTAAATGATTATATGTTTACATAATTGGCAATAGAGACGATCATTTGATAATTAATGATGATGAAATTGTTGAATTTCACCATTTTAATTGTCATGAAATTCCAACATGATGATCTTAATTAGACTCATAATACATACATCATACATTCCATAAGAAGTCCAGTTTCAAGATCCAAGAAAAGCAGGTGAAGATGTGAACACATCCAAGAAGATAAACATGAAGACTTTTACTTGCTTTTGCTTCTTTATCTCGATTTATTTACATACGGGATCGTTTTCCTAACCATAGAAACCATACACTAGGTTAAACTATGAACACATTAGGCTAAAATATGAACTCATGAAGATGAACCATACACTCGGTTAAACTAGTATGGGTAGGATCATTCAACTTTCTTGGTGGTTTTTCTGATTTCTAGACTAACTAGAAGAGATGGTAAGTATGAAGATCCTAAGGTCATACTTATCCATAGGAAATGTATCAGATATAGTAGTAGGTTGCAAACACTAGTATGACACATCTTTCTCATAGATGCACCAATGAACTTTCAATGCTATTTCTCATTAAAAAAAGGTCATTAAAAGTGATTTCTACCCATAAATATTTTATATTCCTTGTTCTAAGTTGGTTAACTTTGGTTTCTGATAATTCTAAATTCACAAATCACAAAATACCACCTAGTTTTCTTTATTTTTTGCACCTACGTCTTCATTAAGCATATAGTTGAAATAACCTTCATTTCCCTGTGGATTGGACTATTGCAAACTGCTTTGCTACCTTAGTAGTTTAGTTAGCAGATCAAGGAACATATTAAACCCATAGGAGGACATATAATATTAATCACTTCCATATTATCCTCTATACTCCTATACTACTTGTCCCTCTATAGAGCTCCACAAGCAATAATTAAGAAGCTCACTAGAATGCTAAGAACGTTATTGTGGGGTGAAACATTGGAAGTTTCAAGAAAATATCATGGTTCATATGTGAGAAAATTTGTTACCCATGAGAGAAAGGGGGTTATATATACGCAAATTTTGGAACAATTTAATAAGGCTATAGGGAACTGTGGGGTAGCAAAATATTTATGGTGTGGGATCAGCTATGGATTGAACTGCTTAAGGCTAGATATGGGGAATTACTCTAGAAAGATGCACTTATGATCCACTAGCAACGAGTGGATACTCATCAGTTTGGTGGGAGGATCTAATGCCACTAGTGCTTACACAAGATTGATCCGGACATTTGGACTTGAGGAAAATAGGAAAGGGAGATGGAACATCATTGTGGCATGATAAATGGAAATGGGATTGACTTTGCCAAAAAAAATTGATGTGTTATATCTAATGTAGGAGACAAGCATGTGAAAGTAGCAACTAAAGGACAATATGCTGGAAATACCTAGAGTTGGAGCAGGACATTGGAACGGCCTTGCCCGGATAGGGAGTTTGCTCAATTGAAAATGTTGTGTCATCTCTTGTTGCACGCACCGCAAACTCATACCAGGATACATGGACATGGATAGAACAATCAATTAGTAACTATATAACTAAAGACATTTACATTTTGTTGATGTATGAAAAATGGCAGAAACAAGAGACTTACGAAGGAGCAACGGCGGCATGGAATCCAATAATGTCGGCTAAAATCACCACATTCATCTGGAAGCTTCAGTAGAATTGCATTCCGACCAGAGATAATTTGGAACGCAGAGGCATACACTCATACACTCAGGCATTAGGGATGAGTATGAAGGGTCTTGTTTGAGTACATGGCCATATTTATTATATGCACCGGCAATAAGGCAGTTGACGGAGCGGGTGAAGTGGAGCGAAGTTGAGTGCAAGCGCAACGTAGTGTAGTGGCGTACGGTACAGAATTATTCTGTAATTGGGTCTGTACTGTAGTTGGGCCTGAATGGCCAGACTTTTATTTAAATACTCAATTTTTGTAACCCTATGTATCCAAGTATGAATAATAAGAAAGTGTCCGTTCTTGCTCTTGGGATGTAGGCACATTTGCCGAACCACACAAATCTTATGTTATTTTTTTCATTATTCTTTTTGTATTATATCGTTATTCACAACTGTTGCACGACCGCTGCACAACAGGTCCAAACTGGAGAATGAGGTTGAATTAGACGAAGAACAACAAGGGGAAAGACCAACCAAACCAAGAAACAAGAAAAGATAGATTGTGAGTGATGAGAAGCCTAGGTGTAGGAAACTAGTGTGGTTAAAGTTCGAAGAAAACGCCTTAATCGAGGCTACCAAATAATTGGTGCATGAAGGGATGCAGTCCCAAGGAGGTTTCAAGCTGGGGGTTTTATATGCTTGTGCTGATCGGATCCACATGAAATTCCCGGGAAGTAATATCCAAGCTCATCTACACGTGAAATCAAAGATTCATGTGTGGAAGCTGATGTACGAAGATTTTATGTGCATGAGTGGGGTATCTGTCGACCCCACAATGCATCAGGTTGTTGTCGAAGACGGCTGTAACTGGGAAAGCATAGTTCAGGTATGTTCAAAAGGATATTTTTGAATACTGACTTGGGTTATATTTTTGAACATACTAACTTGGATTCTTTATTTGTGTAGTCAAATCCCGACTACAAGATTCTACGAGGTAAACCATTTCCCTTGTACGAGGATTCGTGTGAAATATTTGGCAGAGACAGAGTCACGGGTTAGCTAGCACGCGTGCTAGGGATATTGGGAAAACAGAGAGATCAAGGATAGTGGATCCAGAAGATAGCCTTGCGGGGAGTGAAGACGGCCTTGCGGGCAATGAAGATGGCCTTGTGGACAGTGAAGGTGTCCCGAGACTTGCACGGGAAAAGAGAGGTAAATGACCAATGCCGTCACAGTACGTCAAGATTAAAGGCTCAACTGCTATTTAGAGATCAGAACCTATATCTAGCCTCCGCGGAATTGCTCCAACCACCCCTGCCTCTGCTCCTGCTGTGCCAACACTTGCCGCTCCTCCTACTGATTTGGCTAGGTCATTGATGGACCAATTGAGGCCATATACTCAGTACAATGTCTGGACACGGACGATTATTGTGTCTCACCTTCTAAATCATGAATTCGTGCGACAAATGTGGGAGATCATTGAAAATGATGTGTGTAATGAATATCTCACATATTTGGTTGATAACATTGATGATGTAAAACCAAAATATCCTTGAAACTGATTTAAGATACTTATTTGAATGTGTTTTGATACTTTGAATTGTGTGTTTTGATACTTTTGTTTCCGCTGCTACTTTGGTTTTATTTTCTAGTTGGATACCTGTGCTTTTTTATGTGAATTCTGTTGGTTTCGGATTTGGGCATCAAGTATGTAGTTTAAAAAATCCTAAACTGTCGTAATTCTGGATTGTTTACATTGTATGATTGTTTAACAATAGATATAGAATGTTAAAAATATAATACACAATAGGGCTAAAATGGACATTGTGTATAATCAATCTACTAGTAAACAATTCCGAACTAATCAAACGTAATCAAAATCACACGAGAACACACGTTTACCACAGGAATGTTGATATTTTAATCCAATGTAATCAGAATCATACTTGAAAATATAAGTGTGCAGTAATTAGAGCCTAAGTTTTTTTTAATGTGCTTATAAATATAAATAGAATTTATAGAAGGTTGTGCAAAAAATTTAATTTTTTCTAAATGTACAGATTTTGACTAAATAAATGCAAAAACAAATCTTATTTATACAAATCAATCATCACCACCCACGCATGATAACACAAAACCTAAGTTCAGCTTTAAAGCCTGTTTTGTGCGAGATGTTTATGATTCTAATTGTACTTATAAGTAACATAAAAAAATGAGTGTTTTGTGTAATACAAGTGCTAACGTTTGTTCTTCTTTTACAATCTCTCTCTTCTTAAAAATAAGCACCTCATGAGATGCTTTTTTTCTTTCTTCAAAATAAGCATGATATTTTTGTAATAATATCAAAGTATAAATATATTTCATGACTAAATTAACCTTCTTTATTATATATATTTTAATACCTTCTAAAAATCAAAATATATTCTTACAAATTCATTCAATTTTAATCCATGCATTCAATTTTTCCATATTTTATATTCCTTCTAAAAAATCAATTTTAACTCATGTAATGATGCAATATTAAAAACAAAAACTGACGTAATAATATCAAAATAAAAAAGAATTGCAAACATTCCAAACATATAAAAAATTACTCATGTATGAGAATTTATGGTGAAGACATTAAACAAACATATAAAAAGCAATAATATATGGATGTGTAGTTGCAAGGCTATCGTAATTTTCCAAATACATGAATTAAATTTAATTAAATAGAAAAAGTTTATTTTATTAATCTAATTTTAAGTTTGTTATATATAATTAACACATGATTATTTTTAAGTACTTGTTTGAAATACCACTAATTCTAAAAAAAAGAAGAAGTACTAAAAGAACTCGTACTTTTACGCAAAACAGACATTTATTATTTCGATTAAATTGTTATGGTCTCGAGTTCAAATCGTGATTCTCCGATATTGATCGGACGATTATCATAAAATAATACTTGAATGATTATGACAATTGCATCAAAATACAATGCTAAGATTATAATTTGGGGAAAATAATTTAATAGAGAGTGACTTAAAAATTTCTCACACGAGCCTAACCTTAAACTCGTTTGGCCACAGGATTCCCGTGGAAACTGGATACATGATTTCCTCGACTCTTGCCTTGCTTTTGAATGTGCATATCTTTTCCGGGACTAGCTTGGTCAATTGAATTTCTACCCTTTCGGCCTTGCAGCTCTATAATGGATATTCTGCAAACCACCCATTGTAGAATCCACCCCACGAAACTAGCAGATAATACCGTTCTTACATCTTTGAACTGTGCTGAGAGAATTTGTTTTGCTTCTTTGTTGACAAGAAAAAGAAATGGACGATTTTTTTGTGGCATAAGATCAAGATCATTAGTCGATGATAAAAATGGAGGGGGCTTTGTGATTAGAAGTAGAGATGAGGCGCAAGATGCAGCAATTATGGTGGGAACAAATAGAGATAGCTCCAGCTCTGTTTTCGGGTCTAATTCGACATCTCAATCTGGTAGAAGGAGGAGTTGATCTCAGCATTTTTGGCATTTTATATGTTTATTTTGATCTGGCTAGCTTGATTGATTCTCTGTGTTGCTGGAATTTCTGTGTGCCTTAACTATTATTAAGACTATTAATTTTTATGTTCTACCTGATGGTTTTGGTTTCTTCTTTTGCTGCATGGGAATTACATAGATTTTAATATGTTGATCATTAACTCTCTAAGATGAAGTTATCAGAAAAGGTGGACACTTGTTGATTTTGGGTGGCATCTTCTGCTAAATTCTACATTCTATGATATGTTGGCTTAGGGGCACTTTACATGATCTTTTTGGACTAACCACTTCAAGTTATAAGAACACCTGTATCTGAATTCAGCGACAATTGACGAGCAAGCCCTGGAAGCCCAAGAAATTGTAATTAATGGAGTAAACCAGCTCTCTGGAGAAACAGAAAAAGGTGATGAAGATTCAATCAGGACAGTATACAATGTTGTTTTTGTTACTGCAGAAGCATCTCCTTATTCCAAAACTGGAGGTCTGGGAGATGTTTGTGGCTCTTTACCTATTACTCTAGCAGCACGTGGTCACCGCGTAATGGTCATCTCTCCAAGATATATGGACGGAAGTTTATCGGACAAAAGATTCGCTAATGCTGTTCCAATGGAACAGCGGGCAAAGATTTATTGCTTTGGTGGTGAAGAGGAGGTAGTATTCTTTCACGAGTACAGGGCTGGAGTTGATTGGGTAACCATCTGATTTTCCATACAAAGATATAAATATTCATCTCACTTGGTTATTTATCTCATACCATTTGCAATATTCATGTATTTTGTAGATCTTTGTCGACCACCCCGCTTACCACCGTCCTGGAAATCCATATGGTGATACCTATGGTGCATTTGGTGATAATCAGGTACATATTTTTTTTAGGGGAAAGTCAGGGGAAGTAAATTTATTCCGCCAAGCATTGCAGGTTCGTAGCTTATTTCTTTTGTGATAACAGTTCCGCTTCACTTTGCTTTGCTATGCGGCTTGTGAAGCTCCGCTATTGCTGCCTCTAGGAGGTTATACTTATGGAGAGAAGTGTATGTTTCTTGCAAATGATTGGCATGCTGGCCTAGTTCCTGTGTACGTGATTAATCCTGCTTCTTCAATAATGAAGTCTCACCTTTCACGAAATTATACACTTTTCTGCATTTTTGCTTTCTTTAGCGACCATCTTCTTTCCCAATTTGGTGAAACTGAAAGGCACTTAAATATATTCGTCTTTCCACAATTTCAGACTATTAGCAGCCAAATATCGCCCCTATGGTGTTTACAAGAATGCACGGAGTATCACTATAATACACAACCTTGCCCACCAAGTACGTTTTTTCTGCTTTCTCCCCCCTTAAAAGAATTTGATTTTTGATTCTCCCATCTCTTGCAAAAGGCATGGGAACTTGTCTGAACTCATTGCACGCTATCTGTCCTTTCCTATAACCTTTATGATTTTTCGAACCCTGTTTTTATCCTCCCCTCTGTATGGAGAAAGTGGGATTACGACGACAGTGCACTTGTACTTTTGTAGGGAGTTGAGCCTGCAGCCACATTCAAGAACTTGGGATTACCCTCTGAGTGGTACAAAGCACTGGAATGGGTGTTTCCCACTTGGGCAAGAGCTCATGCTCTTGACCTCGGTGAGGCTGTCAATGTTCTAAAGGCTGCAATTGTCACTGCCGACAGGATTGTGGCTGTTAGCCAGGTTTTCGCCGTTTTTCGCATATCCTTCTTGATTCCCATTGACCTAAGATTTTATTACCGATGTATTCATAGTTTTTTTCATTATCCAGGGTTATTCATGGGAAATAACTACCCCTGAGGGTGGATATGGATTGCATGAACTGCTTAGCAACCGAAAAGTAGTTTTAACAGGTTTGTTTAATGATTAAAATATCATATGATTCGGCATGCAAGGTGCTTAATTCGCCCGAGAATCATCGAATCAACTTTGATATAGTTGTAAATATGCAGGAATTACAAATGGGATTGATGCCGTTGATTGGAATCCATCAACTGATAGGCATATTGCCTCTAATTACTCCATCAGCGACCTCTCTGGAAAGGTAATGCACATGACTTCTGATTCTGAATATCTTTGTGAAATCTAGACCAAGTTATACTCATAAAAGTACAATAATGAAATAAACAAGTTAGCAATCTCGTTATAATATGTTTAATTCTATCATATGCCTTGAATTGGTCATTTTCCTCGGATTCGTTGTGCTTGTTTTTGCAGGCTGAATGTAAGAGTGCACTACAGAGAGAACTGGGGCTGCCAGTTCGACCTGATTGTCCTCTGGTGCGGACATACATACCTCTGTCCTTATTTTGTATACAAATGGAGTCAAGCTTTATACTATAATGGTTCTATTTGCATAGATTGGATTTATTGGGCGACTCGACTATCAGAAAGGCGTCGATGTTCTTCTTTCTGCAGCTCCCGATCTCATGCGCGATGATGTGCAATTGGTATGCCATTTTTCACATTTTTTTATAGCTTCTCAAATATCAGTTAAAAGGATAGCAATATCACTGTGTACTACATGGAAATTAGTGCTGGAATGAAGTGTAAACCCTCAGTTTGCTTGATATTTTTCCAGGTAATGCTTGGATCCGGGGAGAGGCAATATGAAGATTGGATGAGACATCTAGAGTCAACTTATAAAGACAAGTACCGGGGTTGGGTTGGATTTGATGTCCCAATTTCCCACAGAATTACAGCAGGGTAACTACAGTACAATGATACAGTAAAAACAATCATAATATATACGAGTATTCTACGAACTAACGCAAGAAATCTAGCAGCTGTGATATTCTTGCAATGCCTTCAAGATTCGAGCCGTGTGGTCTTAATCAATTGTATGCAATGAAATATGGCACAATTCCTGTTGTTCACGAGACCGGCGGGCTTAGAGTAAGATGTGATACCTTTATATTCTTGCTTTTGTTTGATTATTATGTAACATATTATCACATAATTCTTTGTATTGATCAGGACACGGTTAAGACTTTCAATCCATATGCAAAGGAAGGCATGGACGAGGGCACAGGGTACCAACTTACTTTTTTCTCTAGTAAAGAAACTTTTATATCTTTCATTACTCCTTTGCAAAAATCTTGACAAACCAAAGATATATTGTTCCGATCCGACGTATCGGAACAACTGAAAATTGAATTCTGGCTGTACTGACAGGTGGGTGTTTTCACCTCTATCAAACGAATGCCTACTCTCTGTAAGTTCATGCCTTACCACATTACTTGTTTACTATACATACATACTGTTCTATTCTCTGTTGGAGAAGCCGGTTACTTAGCCCGCCTAGGCATGGCCTAGGCACTGGGTGATCACCATCCGCACTTCCCGAATGCCGCATAAGCACCCGCTTAGGGTCGCTAAGTGTTAGGCAGACTCTGATTGTCTAAGGACCACTTTGTCCAAGGACCGCTCATCGCTTTCTCAAACACTGGTTCTATTGCACGTTCGTTGTTTTGTTCACGGATTCCTTACAACTCTGTTGGCAGACCTTAAGAATAGCCGTTAAGACATACAAGGAGTACAAGCCATCGTGGGCAGGGTTGATGAAACGTGGAATGGAGAGAGACTCATCATGGGATAAGGCAGCTGCTCAGTACGAGCAAGTCTTTGAGTGGGCTTTCATCGATCCGCCGTATGCTAGCTGAGGCGAAGAAGCTGCAAGCTGGTAGCAGTTTTGAAGCTTACGCTATCACAGAGATGTTTTAGGTATAATAATAATTCTTTCTCAGCAGCCCATTTGAAGCCCACTTCATCAAGATGACCAGAAAGAACACTGTGACTCTTGCAGATGAATGCGATTCAGATATGGCCAGCCTTGGCTTCTATCCGAGATAGATAATTATGTACTTCAAAACGAGATAAGTAAGGGGCATTCTGTTGATATTCAGGATAATGTTTTTATATACATTATTCAATTATTTTATAGGGAAATGTTATACTTGACACTTACCACCCCACCCCACCCCACGCAAAAAAGTGGTGTCTCTATAGTTTGATACTTGTTGGGACTTGGGTTTCGTTATTCAAGCATTTGTTCATTCATCCAAAAAAAAAAATAGCATTTATTCCTTAATTCTGTTGATTGATAAATTAGTAAAAAATTCTTAAAAATAAAGTAATTTAATAAAAAATTAATATGTACTAGTAGGATCCACCCATGGGCCATGGTATAGAAAATATTTAAAAAAATTGTATGCCAAGTTTTGGGAATGCAGTGCTGGCTCAATTTTTTATTTAGTTCTGTCTTGTAGAGAAAATTTACGGTGCCAAATATTAGGTGCCGAATTTTAATCATGATCGTTGAGATTGTGATGCAACACTTAGATTTAACGCTTATAATTAAAATTCAACACATAACACATTTTTCTGATACGTAATATTCGACACCTGAAAATTTTTCCTGTCTTGTATTCACCAATGTATATGCCCTATTATCATATAAATTAGCTTTTTTGGGTAAGAGATTTCATTCCAACAAAACCGGATATTTACATGTGTACAACATAAATTACCTAATCGTCAAAGTCATTCAGACAATATTTTTCTACGACAATGGATGCAGAGAGGGAGTA
>JAOYMZ010000001.1:2003875-2017739 GCA_025802335.1 Pinguicula primuliflora
TGTACAACATAAATTACCTAATCGTCAAAGTCATTCAGACAATATTTTTCTACGACAATGGATGCAGAGAGGGAGTATAGCTTTATTGAGATTAGCACACCTTGTGCGACAAAAAATTTCTACGACAATGGATGAAGCAATTTTGTTCAAAATTAGGTTATCATTCAGGCAAGCTAGCTCTACTCATACTCCTCTTCATTCATTCAGGTCCTCCACGGCAATGAAAAATCTGTTCTGTTGGAAAGAGTTGTGGAAAGTTATAAGCTTCCTCCGCCACAAATTTCGACCTTTCCAATTCAACATGACTACCTTGACACTGATCCACCTTCAACTTGGTACTGAGAAAAAAGGTGTAAAATCTTTAGCCAAGGATACAAAAATATAATAAATATATAAGAAGAAGAAGAACGCAACAAAAGTGGAAAGGAGCAGATGAAAACTCTGAGAACAATTTAGCTTGATTGCCTAGCATTAGGTATTCGGCCAATGGGCAGTGTACAAATTTAGCTTTAGCTAGGCAACGCAAGTTTTCATTCTTGTTGAACCTTATAAATTTATTTAATGCATAACTCTCACACCGTGCAGGTTTAATTAAAAAAAAACTCTGATAACAATGCATGGATGGATCTTTGGATGAGCATTTGCAAAAATAACAGCGATTTCTGATGTAGAAGAGAAGTTACATAGAAATAAGACTCACTCGTTAATAGTGCAAGTATGGGGTTTCTGGAAGAGGGGAGTATACAGTGAGACTACAAACTATCCAGTGACTACGTGTCACACTGGATTGGGCGATCACCGGGCTCGTACAAAAGTGTTGAACACAGGCCCACCTGACGCACCAATCTTGTGTTGCCACGTAGGCACTGCATAGTTTGCAGTCTTTTTCTCACTGCACGCCCCAGGGTTTCTGGATTACCTGAGTTGCAAATGAAGAGCCTGCAGCAGCAAGCATCTGGACACAGTCTCTCTTCTTTGCTTCAAAGTTGAATCTTGCACGATCCAATAGTTCTTGTTCTGTGTTCAAATCGTCCAAGGTTCGGCTCCTCTTCCGTTCCGTCTGCTTCAACTGGTTTTGAAGCTCACAATAATCTATTGGGGAGTTGGAAGGCCTTGGATCACATACGAACCTGACACCTATATCCTCACTAGAAAGAGAATGAGAACGAAGCCAGTGTTAGACAATTATTCGCAATCTGTATCCGAGAAAATAGAAGAAACTTAATATACATGTGTTTTTGAAATCTTTTTATCTGAAGGATCAAACAATACTGAGAATGATGCAATGAAGAAAGAAGAGAATCCACGACGGTTAATCAATGCCGAGATTCTCACCGATGGTCACCCAAAGAGAACACTCCTGGGTGTCTTATCATACCCCCATCTAGAGATACAGCAGCATATCTTATACAAGGGAGAGCTTTTAACATATCTTTCCTCGATCTGTATACTTGCAGATCCGAAAATAGGTGATAAAATAGTGTCTCCCTTAAAGTGTATCCAGACCTGCTTACAGAATATAAGTTGCGATCCTCAATAGTTATCATATTTACAGCAAAACCAAGAAAGCCACGAGGTTTTTCCCCACTGACTAATCTTGGTTGTAGGAGATCGAGACGCCGCTGTGGGTCATCATTTATTGAATCACCTGGATATCGTCTTAAAAGAAACCCAGCAAAGATATCAGTTCAAAAAATTTATGGATTGAAGAACATTTAGACCAAACATAAGAATACGAGAAACAAACCTTAGAAATTCAAGACAAATGACATGAAATCTGTTATCAAGCTTCCTTCCGACAGATGCCGCCAGACCATGAATTCCGCAACCTTTATCTATTAGACCATCTGCGCTGTAAGCTTCCAGGGCTTTGACACCTTTGTAAGTTTTGCAGACGACTGCTAGCATTGTTTCTAGACCCAAATACTCTGTTAAAAGCCTACATCAAGCATTTACGCAACCAAAATACAAACCATATAGAATTAGCTTTTTTCGATAAAATAAAATAAATGAAGGGGAGCGAAAGAACATATTGAGGATCAAAATTATGAATTATCTGCTTGAACAGAAGGAATGTATGAACCAGAAAAGCATATAATGTGGACCAACCCGCTGAGGTTTGAGTCATCCGTTTTCCCAAGAGTGGCCACAACACCTAGTACATCTTTGGCTAATGAATGATCAAACGACTGAGCTCCGGGGATGGATTTCATTTTAAACAAAAGAGCTGCTGCAGAATTTTCGTACTTCATAATGTACTGAATCAACTTTTCCTCACTCCCGACATCACCAAGGGCTCCATCTTTCCCGTAAGAAAAACTTAATCGCTGATGCTTCTCGATTTTAGCTGTAAGCACAAGTGGATGAAAGGCTAAGCCATTCATGAACAACCAATTACTAATTGACAATAAATATCTAGAAGCCGGATGAAACTAGAGGCAAAATATGCAACAATAACGTATTCAACGTCTTCGAGATGCCAAGTTCAAAGGTACATGATTATGAATTTTCACATCTTTAGAACTATATTAGAGACATGAGTCGCCCACTCAAACCAAATCAAATCGGCATAACCATGTAATTAAAGAAAAATTTGATTTAAACTGTTAACTGATCTAAAGTTCTCAAAGGCATTTATCTGCACATATGAAGTTTCTAGAATTTAACTCTGCACTACAGAAGCATTGGCTCATCTCCTTGAAGTTAGGCCCAAAATTCCTTAGGAAAATTGGATAATTGGCTGATAGAAATAACAAATGGAATATCAAAACTCTCATTTCCGAAAGCGGAAAGGTCATGCTTGAGATAAAAAAAAATGGCGCATCCAGAACACGATAAGAAAAAAATCTTCAAATTTTGCCTCTGTTATTGTTGGAGGAAGTCATGTAGGGTATGAGAACAAAACACGTATACCTTGCAGTTGAGATATTGAGTCTTCCAATTCTTTGTTCAATGAGTTTAAATATTTGACATTTTCCTCGTAATGTTTAACTTTTTCACCTTGCTCCCGAAGTTCATCCTCATTTTTCTGCAAAGACAAAATCAGCCTTTTCATCGTTTTACCTTATACAGTTACTACAACAAATGCAAATGGTGAAAGCAAGTGTATCATCAAAATAGCACAGCACATAAAAAAAATCCATGTAACATAGTACATAGACTCACTAGTGGGGTCTGGGGAAAATTAGAGACAAACCTGAGACAGACTTATAATTGACGCAATTCCCTCTTGTGTTAAATCCATTGGAGAGTAAGAAGCCTGGCCAACGTCACTGTGATAGATCAGAAACCACCAGCTAGTAATGGCAAAAGTAAGTTTCCACTGTTAAGCAAAGAGGACATACTCAGTAACACAGAAATGATACCTTCCATCAGATGTAGAAAATGTCATCACAAATATTCATCGAAAAACAGTGTTACACAAAATACTGGGTGGCGATCAGGGAACCTCCAGCGCCTAAGCGTCCATCTACGCCCATATAAGCAGCCTAAGCGTCCGCCTAGGTGCTTATATAGGCAGCCTAATGCTATGTTTGCAAATTTTTGTTTTTTTGTAAAAAAGATATTAAACTGTTAAATCAGGAGACTTTTAAAAAAGATATTTTTATAAATAAGTTACAAAGTATTTGCAGTGAAGGTTTTACTGTGGCACAAGTTAAAAAAAATAGTGTTTGTTTATATGGGTAAAATTATTAATCATTATAACAATTTATGAATATTTTGGTATTATTAACGCCTTAAGGCTTCTCGAAGCAACCCCACGGGAGCTTTTGAATTTTGGCTTTTGGGACATTTCCATGCCAGAAGTTAAAATCGCAGACAATTTAAAAAGGGCTTCAACGATTTAAAAGTCAATAATAGCTTTGAACATAAGCTAAGTTTATAATTGGACAGAGCGGAGAGCGCCTGTACTAGACCGCCTTCCTCGAACATAGCCTAAAACCCATCTAACCTGAAAAGAAATATGGAGTGTGCAGGCCAATCCCCTCCCCATCTACATAAATCAAACAAAAGTTATCCCCATAAGACCTCCCGATTCAAAAATTTCCATGCAGAGACTTCCAAAGCAATGCCCCAATGGCAGACATTCCATGCACAAATAAACAAGTCCATGTGTAAATTTTAGGGCAGTTCGGGTGAACTCAACAGGTACACAACAACGAGAAATAAAATCCAACTAACCGTAAGTAAGAATTCGAAACAAGTTAAACCTCATAATCCACTTCCGGCTTCATTGACAAATCCCGACGACTGCCCCCTACTAAAAAATGCCACCGTCGAGTGCTCGCGGCGCGGTGGCGCTATAAATAAATTAATTATTAGCCGATGAGGATAACGTCTCTTGCTCCTTCCTCTTTCCCTCTAGTTCAATTCAACTTTTTTGGGAAATATTTTTAAATCTAGGGCACATCCAATAGCTCAATTGTATTTAATTGTTTATATCCATTTTACCTATAATGGCATGTTTTTTAAATCTGTTGCACCAATCAAAAAGTCAATACATAAATACAAAAAAAACACTATACTTTATTGTGGGTCTCATAACCTCATCCCAACAAATTTTATTGAACCTTTTTATTTTGGGTTAAGTATTCATTTATTGAGTTTTTTTTTTTAAATTTTGATGATGAAATTGCTAAAATTGAGACGAAGGATGAGGTTTGTTTCTCTTATATATAGGTTTGCCGCTAATCTTGTCAATTTCGACAACTGATGATAGTTGATAGGTACAATTAAAAAAATTGAGTACAATTAAGCATAGTATGTTGCTATTCTAAATTCGCGCGTAGTTGGCGTCTAGGCACTAGACAGCTAGTGGCTACCCTAAATAAGGTGTGCGTGCCTCTACTGGGCGGTCCAAGTAGAGACAAGTGTAACATAAAATAAAACTAAAAAAGGAGAATGAGAGAATTCAAGAGTGGAAATCGCTTCTACTCACATTTTTGTTCATTAGAGAAGATATTAAAGCAGCATGGATCATAGGTGCATTCTAGAGACAGGTGTGTTGATACTTAGTGCTTGTAACATACTGTTGTATTTGCTACCTTTCAAAAGAATAAACATGACCTTCTTAAGGTCTACATGCTCTCCATCACATCTATTTAACCAAGAAATCAGAAAAGCCACCACGAAAGTTGAATGATCCTATATCAACTAGTTTAACCTAGTGTAGGGTTCATCATCATGTATTCATATATTTGCTTAATATCTAGCGCCTAGTTCGATCTTAATCTAGTGTTTAGGAATGCTATCAGTAGGCAAACATGACAATTCGGAAACTCTTAATGCATCTAGCAATGGATCATGCAAACAAAGAAATGGTTAGCTACTCCATACAATTCCTACATGAATCCTAAAAGTATTTCTTCTTATAAAGAGATACTCACAATGGCTTGCAAGGGCAAATCCACATAGAAATTGATAGCTCTCCTTGTCTTGTTTTCTTAATATGTTGCTGCAAAAACAGTGAAACTTGTTTCTTTCTGTGAGATTGAATGAGTCTAAGTTGTTCAACCTATGACCTCCTTCTTTGGGCTGATTAGTGACTTGATGTTGTAGATTCAAAGCATTGATAGAATTAACATAACTAAGGTTAGGATGTGGCCTATACTTACCATAGTTGTAGGATCTCCTTTGATATTGAAACATCTTGCCTGGCCTATACAAAGGAAGCCCAGGCAAGTCCTTCCTTTGTATTGTCTTCTTGAATTGAAAAGGCATTTTTATGAGTACTGATCATGTACAAGGAAATTTTGACAAGTCAGCAGACTCATCTTCTATTCTTATTCATCACTCCACTTCAAAATCTTGGTTTCAGGAGCCTCAACCATCTATGCAAGACATCCGTTATCACCTTAAGTAGAATTGACCTTTTTCACTAACATTCATTTGCTTTAATGCCTTGAGCCTTGAGCCAGCTCATCCAAGCTGTTCAAGGTTTCATTAGATGCCTTATTGAGCAAATAACCTCCACACGCGACATTTACCATCATCTTTTCTATAAGCGACATACCATTATAAAGTAAAGAGTCAAATCTTGGTTAGTGAAACCATGTTAAGAAAAAGATGAAACTAAATAGTTACATCTATCTCTAAAATCATAAAAACTCTCATCATCAGCTTGCTCATCAGTACTTATCTACCTTTTGAGCTAGTTTTGCTTGAAAGAAGAGATGAACTTCTCCAATAACACTTGCTTCAATCTATTTCATGTAGTGATTTTTGTAGAAGGAAGGTAAAAAGAACCATTCATTTGCATTGACTTTGAGAGAAAAAAAGGGAAGTCTCTCATATTAGTGACATCTTCACTAGTATCTTGAGGCTTCATACTCGTGCATATTACATGGAATTCAAACAAGTTCCTTATAGGATCCTCTCCTGCAAGACTGATATTGATGAATCAAACAAGATTTCATTTCAAAGTTCAGGTAAGTCTGGTTATTCAATTACAAGCTCCCTTTTATTGTTTTAGGGGCTTGATGACAACCATCGTTGTATGCAAGTATTATGGTAACTCCTTCAAATATTAGCTTTTTGAGCCTCGGGTAAGTTAGGGGCGGTGTGCTTTCGAAGTTATCTCGGGCTCAGGATCAAAAGTGGATGTGTTAGTAACCTTATGACGTGCTACTCTGGGCATAAGATATCCATGAACACAAAGAACCAAACAAAAATAAGAAAATAAATGCAACAAAACTAAACAAAAAAACATAAACTAGAACAGAGCAGAACATATGCCTTTCCTCGGCAACAAGGCAAACTTGATGGATGAAATTTTGCTTGTGTCGTGGGATTAAATTCCTCCACGCAAGGCTTAGTATGTTTCTCACTTCCTCTACTAGGCTACATGGTGAGCAATGTGACTTGCAAGGGTCAAATCCATAGGGAAATGGATAGCTCTCCTTATCTTGTTTTTCTTAATATATTGCTGCAAAAATAGTGAAACTTGTTTTTTCTGTGAGTTGAATGAATCTAAGTTGACAAATAAAGACTCTAGACCTAACTAAAGATAATATCTAAGTTGACAAACTAAAGACTCTAGACTTAATATTTGAGTTGAGAAAGTACGATAACTAATTACAAGAGTCCATGAGAAAGATCATATGCACATACAATTCAATTGTGTTTTCTACGATGTATAGTATTTGATGTTATAGCTTGTTGTTGCATCTATATATTTATGAAGCATGAGCCATAAATTATTAAGTATCTATATTCTCACTTGCTTATTTTTTGCAATAAATATCAGAAAAACATAAAAATGTACTAGCAACCTACGACCATCTAGTTTTACCTAGTGTACATTGTATTCCTTTTGTGTTGTACTTGTGTTTTTTTTCCTAATATATATTGCCTCTATCGGCATTATTATAGCCTTAAGGATTACTATCTAATTTATAATTCATAAATCAATGAAAATAGAAAACGGTAGTCCCTATAATCCTAGGTGATCAATCTAGAACCTAGAAGATAGTTAGCAATCCTTGCCTTAGGAGATGTCTTGATGTTGCTTTACTTTGTTTTAAATGGAGAAGGGCAAGGTGAGGATATATGGAATTAGAACATCTTAGCCCTATATTGGAAGGGAGTGCAAATATATATTTTGTGCAAGGGTTGCGACTTTATGCATTCTTAAGTCTCTCTTCATATTTCTTGTTTCCTCAATTCTCCTCTCTCCTTTTTGTTTTTTTCCCTTATGTTCTTCATTCTCGTTTCATTTTGCATGTTTACATTTTTTTAGTCTATTTGATACTATTTCTAGTTAACAAAGGGAGTTCTGAGGTAACTTGAGGAAGTAAGGTTTAAGTGTGTGGTATTTGATCAAGGTTACTTTGTACCCTTTAATCAAGATTCTTTTAGCACTATTTTGGCTACTATCACTACTACTTATCATGTTTCGATGCATTTGAAGTCTCACATCCATTTCAGGATTATTTTCTGGATTTATAATTTTTTGAGTGCAAATTCAAAAGCTACTCAAGTTCAAACACCTTTCGGAAAAAGAATGAAGAAGATGCACTTTTGCCCCTATCTTGAAGCTTCTGATTTTTCACTCTCAAATATATTCAAGGTGTTGTTTGAGCTATTATCAACACCAGAGACCGTATATTAGCTAGAGAAGTGAAGTACACTAATTTATGGCCAATACAAAGCAAGAACTCAATGGTGACATGAAGAATCTTGACGAAGTCCTTGAAGAAAAATAGTATTGTCAACCATTTTTGAGGTCATGATACAAGCTCATGGATGCCCAAGCTGATCAATATCTTCTAAAACACCTCCAAACCTGCGAGGAACAAGATTTCCAGAATTTCAAGAGATTTTTCAAGGGCCATTGTTGAGAATCTATGTAAGATAGGAAAGGATAAATCACCGAATCCTTTCCTAACTGAAATCCCAAGATTGTAGGGATTGTGTGTGTGGAGGATTGTGTAATCAATGCAGATAAATACCTCACAAGACATGAATGTCCCGTGGACATAGGCTATGGCCGAACCACGTAAATCCATTATTTTCCTTTCTTTACATGGTATCAGAGCAGGAATCCATGCCTGGCTCGTCATCTACCTAAACACAATCTCTCAGGCAAACCTGTAAATCATGACTAGTGGGGACAAATCTGGTGAACTCGTTCCCCAGGCCGAAATCAACAGATTCTTGGAGCAACAGTTTGCCCTATTTCTACAAAATCAAAACTTGCAGAAGCAAGAGTCTTAGCAGGAGGTCAACAAATCCAAAAAGGAGGATGAAGCTCCTATCATCATCGACATGAAGTTGGACATGAACAATTACGTTTTGTGGTCCAGAATGATGGAACTAGCCATCATAGGAAAAGGCTGCCTAGAATTTATTACTGACGACGCTAAAGAATCAGTAAGGGATGATCCTCAATATCTATTATGGAGGCAACGAGATACTCAAGTATTTCAATGGATTACACGATCAATTGAGCGAAATCTAGTCAATCAATTCATCCACTATCAAAATTCATTCGAGCTTTGTAAAATTCTGGCACGAACATTTAACTCCAGAAAGACAATCTCCAAATTTTCGACTTAGTCACCTAGGTAGACCGTATTGTTCAAGGTTCATTACAACTGGAGGAGTACTATACCAGATGCAATTCTCTATGGACAGAAATGGAGAGACAGAGCCCAAATCCTAAAAAGTGTGTTGTCGATATCGACAAACACAACTAGATTCAATCAGAACACTGTCTATTCAAGTTGTTGGTCGAACTAAATTCGAATTACGAAGCTATCACTCGGGATATCCTAAAGGAAAGCACGTTGCCCTCAGTCGATGCTACTTATGCGATGGTTTGACGGGAAGCAACATGCCAACAGATCTAATGATCATCGGGTGCAGCCTCTGACGGGTCAAACCCTTCATCATTATGCGAGATTGGGTCAGGTTTGGCGATATACGGACCACAGATCGAGAAGAACAGAGATATGAAATCAATCCAAGGGACACAACTGCAGTGGGAACGGCAATCAGAATCGGCCGTGCAACACGGCAGCTCATCATCCCGCCGCCCGTTTTGTGAATATTACAAAAATCATGGCCACTGCAGAAGGATTGCTGGAAACTAAACAGTTACCAAGGGTCATACCGAGGAGGTAGATGCGGTGGCCTAACGTCTCATGGACGGCGAGGCGGTCATGCCGCCATCACAGACAACATTCACCTTGCAGCGAAGACGGAGAATTCCGACGAGGTTGTGGCGACAAATCTAGGGTTTGGCCAGAAATAGGGGAGCGAGATCTAGATTTCAGAGATAGAGACCCAATTACACGATCCGCCGCCCCCCGTGACCCGCAAACCAGGTATATATAGAGGGTGAACTTCAAGTGCAAAATTACCAGTGTATCCCTCGAATACATGTTCTGCTATGTTTTTCCCTGTAGGGTGTTTTGGTCAATTCACTGAATCAGATAATTTATTCTCATTTGGGCCAAGTATGAACAATAATGCGGAAATTGGGCCAGATTTTCAGAAAAATGGGAAGTCTGGGCCCAATTCTATACAAGTGTGTGATTCTAATATTTGTGCAGCCCATATTATGAAGAAACCAATCTCGATAAAGAAAACTGAATGGATTTTTGACTGCGGAGCCACTGGCACTATCACTTACAATTCTGCAGATATTATTGAAGTATAGAAAACTCATAAAAGGGTGGTTCAAACGGCAAATGGTGCATTTTCTCCCGTAGAGGGGCTGGAAAATTGAAATCTCTTCTTCGATTAAATTGTCCAAATGTTTATACGTGCCCTTATTATCGTATAAATTACTGTCCATTAGTCACATTTTGAAGAAATTAAATTGTGTGGTGCTGATGTATCCCTATTTTTGTATTTTACAGGATATCCGTTCGAAGAAGATAATTGGACGTGGTACTGAATGGGACGGCCTGTACTACATCGATGAAGTTGCTACAGAAGGTCAGACACTTTTGACCCATGAGTCACTGGATCCTCAAAGTTGGTTGTGGCATCGTCGTGTGGGTTATCCTTCTCACTCTTATCTCCGTCGTTTTTTCCCTCAGATGTCTAGTTTTCCCTTTGATTGTGAGACTTGTATCTTGGCCAAAAGCCATCGACTGTCGTTTTTATCAAAACATTCCCGTGTTCCAAATATATTTTCATCAATTCACTCCGATGTTTGGGGACCATCTCCTGTTATTGGGGGTCAAGGATTACAATATTTTGTGCTTTTTATCGATGATTGCACTCGTATGACATGGGTGTATTTTTTAAAATATAAGTCTGAGGTCTTTGACCAATTTTATATATTTTATCGTATGGTGTCCACCCAATTTCATACCAAAATTCAAATATTCTGATCCGACAATGGGGGTGAATTTATAAATCACCAAATGAAAAAATTTTGTTCGGAAGTTGGGATATTACATCAAACCTCCTGTCCTTACACCCCCAACAGAATGGGGTAGCTGAACGGAAAAATCGTTCTCTTCTTGAGATCACTCGGGCATTAATGCTTGAATCACATGTTCCTCCAAGTTTTTGGCCTGAAGCCGTCTCCACATCAGTATTCTTAGCTAATCGCTTACCCACATAAGCTTTGAACATCCAGACACCCATTCAAACTCTCTCTGAGTTTACACGTGTTCCGCCTCCTATGTCCTTGAAATCTCGTGTGTTTGGCTGTTCCATTTATGTTCATATCCCTAAGATACAGAGATCAAAGCTTGATGCTTTTGCTGAGAAATGTGTGTTTGTAGGTCATGGGGGTCTTCAAAATGGGTAACGATGTTATTACCCTAAGACGCATCGTATGCTTACCACCATGGATTATCACTTTATTGAGACTGAGTATTATTATCAGGAGGATCCTCAATCAATGAGTTAGGGGGAGAAAATAGTAACAGACTCAGATTGGCTAGATTTTCCTATCTTGCCACAATCTGCATCCGCGCCTCACGTGCCCTGCCCAAAGTTGGACACTACTCTGATGCTTGTATCCCATGTGCCTCACGCACCGGACACACTATCCTCACCTACATATCCTCATGTGCCTCACGCACGAGAGCCGTCTCATGGGTCAGAAGGACCATCCTCACTGCAGTGCAACATCGGCATAGTACAGCCAAACCAGGAAGAACCATCTCAATTATATTCTTATTCGGATATTCAAGTAAAAACTACACCTACTGAGACTCTAGATTCTATGGATTTTATGACTGACTATGATGGAAGACCGGAACTTGTCACACCCAAGTATGTCCTCCCTCTCCGGGCTACTCAGGGTGTGAAACCAAAGAAATGCACTCTGAATCATGATTCTAAGTCCCAAAGATACCCTATAGCTAATATAGTCAGGGAGAGTCTTGCTGAGTCCGCATGAGTATTTGCTACTATATACACTGATGATATACCTCGGAATGAGGTTGAGGCTATGGTGAGACCTGAATGGAAGAAAGCTATGGAGGAAGAGATGAGCGCTTTAGAGAAGAATAACACTTGGGAAATCTGTCAGCTCCCTAGTGGGAAAAGGCATGTTGGATGCAGATAGGTCTATACAATGAAAAGGAAAGCGGATGGTTCGATTGAGTGATACAAAGCTCGTTTGGTAGCAATGGGGTACACACAGACATATGGGATTGACTATTCTGAAAAGTTTTCTCTGGTGGCCAAGTTGGATACTATCAGGGTACTGTTCTCGGTTGCAGCAAACTTAGACTGGCATTTACATCAGTTTGATGTTAAAAATGCTTTCGTACATGGAGATCTGAGTGAAGAAGTGTACATGGAAGGCCCACCTGGTTTCTCTCTTGGTTTTCATCAGAATGAAGTATGTAGATTGAAGAAGGCACTTTATGGCTTGAAGCAGTCTTCCCGAACTTGGTTTGGACGTTTCACCCTAGCAATGAGAAGATATGAATACACTCAGAGCAACTCGGATCATACCTTATTCCTGAAGCATCGTGGTCAAGGAATCACATGCTTGATTATATATGTGGATGATTTGATTGTCATAGAGGATGGTGTGGAAGAAATTGAGATTTTGAGGAACAATTTGTTTAGTGAGTTCGAGATGAAAGATTTGGGGATGTTAAAATATTTTCTTGGAATTGAGGTGTCACAATCAAATCAAGGAATTTATATCTCGCAGAGAAATATATTCTGGACTTGCTTGCAGAAACAGGGCTACTTGAGGGAAAACCAGCAGACGCACCTGTGGTCCTAAATCATGGTCTGAAGATAGTAGAAGGAGCTGAGTTAGCTGACATGACTCGATACCAACATCTGGTAGGCAAGTTGATCTACTTGTCGCATACTCGCCCGGATATCACATATGAAGTAGGAGTTGTGAGTCAGTTCATTTACAACCCCCAGAGTGACCACATGGATGCAACATTGAGGATCCTGAGGTATCTCAAAGGATCTCCTGACACCGAGATACTCTATAGGAGGAATGGACACTTAAGGATTGAGGCCTATACTGATGCTAATTGGGCCAGCAATCCAGTTGATCGCCGGTCAACATCGGGTTACTTCACATTCGTTGGTGGTAACCTTGTTACCTAAATGAGTAAGAAGCAGAAAGTGGTTGTCCTATCTAGTGCTGAAGGAGAGTTCAGAGGAATAGCTCGTGGAGTTAAAGAAGTCTTGTGGATATAGAAATTGATGATGGAATTTGGTTTCCCCCTAATATGGCGTGTCCTCTTATGTGTGATAATCGAGCTACGATTCAGATTTCTTAAAATCCAGTACAACACGACTGGACCAAGCATGTGGAGGTAAACCATCACTTCATTAAAGAGAAACTCGAGAGTGGAGTTATTACGCTTCCCTTTGTTTGCCCATAAGATCAGTTGGCGGACATTCTGACCAAAACGGTCTACAGTCAATCATTCAGTGAAGTATTGTGCAAGTTAGGTATTGGATATTCCACATCGAACTTGAGGGGGAGTTTTGAGAATGTGTAAGTTAGGAAAGGATAAATCACCAAATCCTTTCCTAACTGAAATCCCAAGATTGTAGGAATTGTGTGTGTGGAGGAGGATTGTGTAATCAACGTAGATAAATACCTCACAAGACATGAATGAAAAATACAAGGAAGAATTCTCCCGTAGACGTAAGCTATTGTCGAACCACGTAAATTCTTTGTTTTCCTTTCTTTACAGCCATATCCCTAGCAACTGCTCCTTTACAGATGATGTCTTCATAAAGTATCTAAATTTTGAAGTTGTATACAACATTGAAGAAGGACGTTTCTCTAGACGATGTGTGAGGCCCAGTAACAATCTTTCTCAGATCACAAAAACAGAAGCGTCAGTACGATGAGATGATGATAATAAACAGACAATATCGAAGTCTGAAAATGCAATATATGGAAACT